>BSBK01002749.1:1082500-1326498 GCA_027943335.1 Chamaecyparis obtusa | reverse complement strand
TGTATATATATATGTATGTATATATATATATATGTATATATATATATATATGTATATATATATGTATATGTATATATATATGTATATATATATAGATATAGATATATGTGTGTGTGTGTGTGTGTGTGTGTGTGTTTGATAACTGAGAGGGGGGGGCAAATCAGTTAAGTGCAGTTATCATATAGTCCTAAATGCTCCTAGATGTATAAAACAAATCCTTCAATTAATGTAATGAACTTGGTAAAAATTTGTTTGTCTTTTTATTCATTAACCGATTACCAATAAATTAACTAGTGTAGATACCAATCAAATGAGTAATTGTAATGTGTAAAGAAAAATTTAAAAAAATCATCACACCCATAACACATATAACACTTGATTTTTAATGTGGAAATCATGTTAGGGAAAAAAAAAACACTTGGAATTAGTACCTAAAATAATTTCACTGCTTCTGAAGTGATCTCAGTTAAGAGCCAACCCCTATTAAAGGGTTACAAAACACACTGTAAGGTGTGACCTTGTTAGAGGATTTATCACTAACAGTTCTCTATGACCAAAAATTCACTTGGGTTCAACAAGATAACAATCAAAATTCATTGAATGTCATAATGAAATAAATAAAGATGGTTAAGTCTCACTCGATTAAGAGATTTATCTATAGCAATGGTTAAAAAGCAACAGTAAATGATCTAATTAAAATACAAATTCCTTTGCAGATTTTCAAATCTATGCTAAGCTCAAATTAGCTCTAGCCATCATAATCACTTCAATTTCTTGTATCCTCCAACTTTGTTTTTCTTAGTTAATCCCTTTCTATGACACTCAATGTAGTCTGCAGAATTGCTTGGTTCTCACTTTAACCTGTCTAACCAGCTTCGGCATGAATGTAATCTTCTCACACATTTTTTTCATTATGAATCTATTGTCTATTTTTATAGACATGATAAACTATTTTCTTCTCATTCATAGATTTTCCCTCTTAATCTCCTTCGTTGATTTTTTCACTTCAACCTTCCTCAAAACTTGTGCCTCAAACATGTTTCATTCTTCATCATCCGATCTTCCATGAGTTTTTTCAGTCGTAGATCTTCATAACAAACTTTATCTTTAACCTTGGAATCATCCATATTTATCCAACTCATCATCTTTAGTTGACAATCACATGTTCCATTTTATTTCTTTCATTCGGTCAATATTGTGATGTTTCAGTGACTTCTGACTAGGTTAATATCGTACTTGTTATACACTACACTTACTCAATATACACTATTTCAACTCAGTTTATACTAAGTTCTTCATTTACCGATCACATAAACTTGTACATTCTTGATCTTTAATTCATAACAGTTATGTAATACAATCAAATAACTAACATAATGTCATACACTCATCAATAAGTTACTCAATGAATACCATACTCATATCTTGCTCATACATCTCATCTTCATGTTAATAACTCATTTCTTCACCATTATAATCTTCTTCAGATGTTTGTAACTATCATGATAAGTACATCCGAAACTAGTTGACATCAATGACAATATAATAATTAATTTAATGTGTCACATATACCTTTGTATAATAAAAATCTCTCGTTTTCAAGAATTCAATCAGTTGTAGTTTATCAATCTCTTCCTTTGGCATTGATGGCAACACAATATGAAATATGCTATAGAATACCAAACATCTTGTTTCTACAACTCTGTCTATATATGTTGTGACTGGGTAAGCTCTCCCTAGCTTATGCATTTAATATGTTTAATCACTACACATCATCAATGTATCTCCCTTTTAGTTAGCTTCACTTCTAACTAATATTCATGTATCTCTCTCCAATATTTCCTGATCATCTCTCTTTCTACATGTAATCTCTCTCCCTATAATTTTTTCCTAAATATTTCATGCAATCTCTCTTCCTTTGACAACAATGCCAAAAAGAAAATAATTAGCTCTAGTAGTAGCCAAATCAATATCTATGTCTTTCAATGAATTTTCTTGTACCTTGCATGTACAAATATGTAATTTTAGTTTGTTTTCCATCATCACAACCTTAGGAATCCAAAAGTGTGAACATCATGCATCAACATGATTAGATATTCTGATAAAGTTCCGGTTGATGCAACCTTATATCACCTTAGTAACTACTAGACAAGGGATGAACCCCTAGTCTACTTCTCAAGTATTCAAATGTATTCTTCAGTAAGGTTTTGTGAATGTATCAACAAGTTTCTCTTGTGACTTCACATATTCCAATCTGACAATCTTTTCTTGAACTTGCTCCCTCAAATAGTGATACTTAATAGATATGTGCTTTGTCTTTGCATGCATCATTGGATTCTTTGAAATATTAATAACACTTGTGTTATCACAATAGATTATCATTGGATTAGTGATCGCCTCATTCATGCCTTCCAATAATTGCTTTATCCATGCAATATTTAAACAATTAGCAGTTGCAGCAACATATTCTACTTCTACAGTGGACTGAGAAATGCATCCTTGTTTCTTACTTATCCATGATACCAATATTTCTCATAAAAATAATGTTCCACCTATAGTTATTTTTCTATCATCAATATTTCCATCCCAATCAACATCAGTGTAAAATTTCAGTTCAAAATTGTCTTCTTTCTTATACCATAATCCATAATTTTTAGTGTTCTTCAAATATCTCAAAATTCTTTTCACAACACTCATGTGTGATTCTTTAGGATTAGTAGAGAATCTAGCTACAATTCCAACTACATGTACAATATCAGGTATACTATGCACAACATACATCAAATTTCCAACCATTGATCTATATAAGGTTTGATTTACCTCAATTGATTTGTCATCTTGCATCTAGTTACCATAGGTGTACTAACTAGTTTTAAATCTTCCATACTGAATGTCTTCAACACTTCTTTGATGTACTTAGATTGTGTGATGTATATGCCTTCCTTGTGTTGTAGTATTTTCAATGCAAGAAAGAATTGTATCTCACCAAACATTGACATTTCAAACTCTTTCCTCATTTCATGAGCAAAAACTTACATAAATTATCATGACCTCCAAATATGATATCATCAACAAATATTTCAAAAATAATAATCTTATCATTAGTTTCACATTTAAAATAAAAATTATTATTGTCACTTGTTCTAATAAATTCAATTCTTATGAGATAAGAATTTAGTCTTTCATATCATTCTCTCAGTGTTTGTTTCAGTCCATATAATGCCTAGTGCAGCTTAAATACCATATTCCTCTGATTAGGATCAACAAAACCTTTAGGTTGTTCAATGTATACCTCTTCCTCAAGTATCCTATTTAGAAATGAAAATTTTACATCCATCTAATATACCTTAAATCCCTTGTAAGTAGCATATGCAAGTAGTATCCTTACTCCTTCAAGTCTAGTAATGGGTGCAAAAGTTTCTCCATATTCAATTCCTTCTTCTTGTGCATAACCTTTGTAAACTAGTCTTGCTTTGTTCCTTGTTACATCTCCATTCTCATTCAATTTTTTTATGAATATCCATTTAGTTCCAATTACATTTTTGTCTTTTGGTCTTCTACCGATGTCCATGTCTTATTTTTCTATATTTTCTCAATTTCTTCATTCATTGCCTTAATCCATTCATCATTTGCCAATGCATCTCTAACAGTTTTCTATTGGACTACAACTGATTTGGAATCTGATTGAAGGATCTGTGATTACAAGATCACTAAGAATTTGTTGATTAGATATGTAATATGATTAAATTAGTATTATGTTTTCATTGATGTCAACTAGATTGACAACACTTATCTTGTAAGTTACTACACTAAGACATCTGAAGAAAAGTGGAAAAGAGATGAAGAACAGAGAAATCTACATGAGGAAAGATGTACATGACAGATGAGGATAAGGAACACATTGAGTAACTTTTTGATGAGTCTATGACTTGATGATACTGACTTCATTATGTTGCATTCATCTATAATAAAGTATAGAGCTAAAAGACACAAAGTAGTGTTGTCAGTAAATGAAGCATTTCTAGTATACACTGACAGAGTGTAGTATACCGACCGCAGTATTAACCGAGCATTGTTCACCAACACATTTCTTTGTTAATTGATCAGAACAGAATGAATTAAATGTTTAGTATAGTCGATAAGATTGATGAGCTTGTCATGCCCCTGACTGTTCCAGACTTTATTTTCTATGTTATGTTTTGTTAGATACCTTTGAGTTCGAACTCTGACTGTGTTCTTTTGAACTTGGTTATTTAGATTAAATATGTTATCTTTGTTATTCTGCCAGTCATTCAGGGAGTTATGTCTAATTCTGTCACTTTATGAGTCCTATTCTGATGACAGAATTGGCTTAGACTGAATTTTGAACATTGGTTTGATTATGAAATAAGGACAAACTTTATGGTTAGTTAATTGTCTGATTATTGATTCATTGTTTCAGAATCCTTAATAATATGTTAGATATGTTTAGAAATGGTTATGTTATTATGGTTAGTTGTATCTTATGTTTATAGACAGTATTTAGAGTTCTATTGTTATTTAACGTTAATCAAATTCTGAATTCAAAGTAAATGAATTTGAATATATGTATTTTTATACATATAACTATGAGTGAATGTTTTAGTAATAATGTGGTATTCATTTACTAAAACTATGTGAATTAACTAAGTTAGTATATCCTATGGTGTATGTTAGTAGGAAGTTAGTGTGTTTTAGTGTTAGTTAATTGACACTGGAATGCGCTGTTATCTTGATGTTTAAGTTAGTATATATGACTAATGTTATTGGAAAAGACATGAATTAACCTATTCCTAAGTCTTTTATTATATTCTGGCTCGAAACATGACTTACTGCAGGGTTTTAATGCACTTGCTTTTGCATTGAGGTGTTAGTGGGTTTAAGTTGTTTTTCGGTTTGTGGAAATGTACTATGTTGGACATTTGGCAGGTATTGAGTTGTGTTCACCGTAAGCGATAAGTTTGCATTGAATGAACTTATCGATGGAAATTCATTGTTGAGTTTGAAGTCCGCCATTTGCTCTGGTTAAGGAATTGCAGTTTGTTTATGGCTCCATTCTTTTTACCATGTTATGCTGCAGCATTTTGGGTGAACAGTTGGTTATGGACCCGTGTTACTATTGTATTCTTCATGATAAGTGGCATGGAATGAAAGGGATATTCATGGAAAAGATAAACCCTTCTGTTCATGGTCATTTAGGAAGTTGGGTTTTTGTTACTATTATCTCTACATTTTGGGCTCTCTTGCACGACATTTTGGCATTCTGGGAAGCTCACCTAGCAGGAGCTAGCTTCGGCATTTCAGTTTTGGATATCTTCCTCATACGAATACCAGGCAGGGGCATCTCTTACCTTAAACTCTATTTCTATTTTATGAATCTGCAAATGAAATAATGGAATGTAGGTTACTACTATCTGTTAGTCGATAAAATGTGAAGTTTTGCGTTTGTACATTTTGTGAGTTCGATCATGAATCAATCTTTTCTTTCTAGGATAGATTAGAAGTTAATCTAGTTACTTAACGTTGTGAATAGTGGGGAAATGTGGAAACATACAACTGTTTAGCAAGTGTTTTGGGTTTAGTGTGGTATTAAACACATATCTTTTATATGCTGTGTTCGAGCATAATGTAATAAGGGATATCTCTGTTCTGAGTATGAAGTTGTCAATGTTTTAGTTAAGTCTGTGTTGATCTATGGATTATAGATATGTAGATGTTATATGGATATATCCTTGTGTGTTAGGGTATCGATGTTTACTTGCTTAGGATAGTGTTAAGGGAGTTAGTCGGGTTTGATAATTAACATATCAATACAGTATGGAACCAGCATGGGTTTTTGTGTTAAAACTTATGTAATAGTCTTCTCGCACTGTAAATGTTGTTAGGGCACTGTAGTATCATCTCGCATTCGGTTTGTATAGACTTGGTTAGAAGATGATATTGGGTTTATCTATCATTTTTATTAACTGAATTTTGGTATCGATGTTTTCTCTTAAGCTTAAATTGAGGAAAAGGGAATTAATGGTATTTCATAGTGTTTTGGATACCTGTCGTATTTAGTGTTTACACTTGTAACATAAGTGTGGATTAAAGTTTTCTTTTGGGCGAACCCCTTTGGTTATCTGGTGTCGTTCTTTTTTTGTCAAAAGGTTGTTTGTCACTGTATGTATCAATTAATAAAGGAATGTGGATGTCTTGGTTATGTCAAACTTGATTACGAGTTTTATGATCATCAGTAAATAACACCAGTGTGTATTACAGTTGTTACGACATTAGGAAATGTTAAGGGATTTATAGGAAAGACAATTCCTATCTTGTACAGACAGTAAGGAAAAGAAAAGAAACACTTTGGTAATTTGATTAAGAGGTAGAAGTTGGTTATTTTCTGTCATTATTTTATATATTCGGCAGATTAGTAGTATAATAAGGTAGTTGTTTTTTTTCTGTGACAGCACTGTGAAAATTAGTGTGGTTTTCTATTGCATATTCATGGACTTAAACTATTATTTACAGTTTATGCAATTAGATATATAATTGATGATATAATTGTCATTCTAAACTATTAATTACAAGCTTATATGATTACATAAACATATATATATACCTACTGGGATATGTATATGTATACACAGTCGTGGTGTAAACATGTACATACGCCAACATGTATATAATAGATGCTATGACTGTCAATATGAACTATTAATTACAAGCTTATATAATTATGTATTCATATATACATAATACCTGCTGGGATATGTATATGTATACACAAGCCATGGTGTATACATGTACATATGCCAACATGTATATAAATGGTATAAACTTGTAATTAATAGAGCAGGGTGTATGGCCGTTTAGTTTAATAATTGGATTATGGTAAACTAGTATGTTTGTTAAAAGTGATGGGTGTTGTGTTGATTCAGTTGATGAATGATTATGTTAGCTCTTTTCTATTCAATGGAAACATGGATTTGATATGGATATTTTATTGTACAGTTACAGTTTTGATGTTAAGTTAATATGGAGATTGTTTTGATTGGATTTGTGATGGAGAAAGAGTTGTGATCTTTTCATCTTTCGAGAAACATCATGTTGATGAATGTATGTTAAGGAATATGGTAACATGGTTTTATAATGGATTTCTGATTGCTGTTTCAATTTTGTAAATTGATGCATTAGAAATGGATGGTTAGTGAAATTGTGTAATATAGTTCATTTCACTGTTTTCATTAATTGCTAGATCAAGTGTTTTTTTGAGATAATGCAAGAATGATCTGTAGATTGGGGGCTGACATTAGTCTAGTACCTTGTGATGATAGAATTTTTGTCAGTTGTGACTGACACTAGTCTATATCCTTATGGGAAAGAATTTCTGTTAGTTGTTTAATTAAGTGATAATTATAAATTCAAGGGTTATGGGTTTTCAATTAACAAAGATAAAACATTATGGTTTCATCAGACATAATGGATTACTACGAGTTTCCTTACGGATACATAGCGTAGGTCCTTATGTGGACACCCATGAACTATTGGATCATTGCTTGTCATTTTCTTTACGAGTTTATTTCTGTTAGAAAGAAATTCAGTGCTTGATGATTTTGGTGTAATATGAAATTATGTTATTTAGTTTTCAATTACATCTGTATTTAATCTGCATAAATGTTATATTGTACTGACTTATATGGTTGCAGATATTTGGAGATGATTCATTTTCTTTATCATTGTGACTGAGCCCTGTTTGCTGTTTGCATTTGTGTTCATTTTGGTTTTCAGGTTTTAGATGGATAAATCAATGAATATGGGATAGTGCATAGCAGTTGTTAAGTTTTATGGGAAACAGATCATTTCATGGTTATTAGTTATCAGATCTATTTGTAGAATGTAATGGATTTGGAAATAAGAAATTTTGTTTAGAGACTTATTCTTTGAATAAAGACTATTATTATTACTCTGATGTAAATTGATTGTAAACTATAAAGCTCTAAGAAGCGGTTGTTATGATTGTATGTAGTAGTTTGCAATTTTAATAAAAAAAAATTATTACTATGAAAAATGTGAATTTATTTATGGTTGTTTCTCCTTTGGTATCATCTTTTATCTTTAGGTATAGATGGGGTGTTACAGAGATGGCAAGAGTATAACATCGAGGTAACAGATAATGTTTGTTATGCGGATCAACGACTGACAAAATTCAAAGAAGATCTAACAAATCAAATTGAAACATGTTATTGACACATAAGTACTGAGAAAGTTTAAGCGGCAAAATCTGATGGTGGAGAAGAAAATGATTTACTCATCTATATAAGAGAACAAAATCTCTTTATGAAAATGTCAGGAAGAAGAAGAAGCTACAAGATTATCGCGTGAATAAGGTTTCATGCATTCTGATCATACTAGTTAGTGAGAACTGAGCTGCAAAGCAATTACTGAGCTACAGAGAGTAGTTACCGACAGACAGTAAGTTGATACAGTATTGAATCTAAAGTGAATTATTGATCAGAAGGATTTGAATGAACTAAATATTGATCTATAATTTGCAATTGAAGTTGTATTAAGGAAGGTCATTTTATTGTTACATATTTAACCATTATATACAGTCTAAATCTCTTAACTGAGTGGACTCTGAAAGTCTTATGATGTATCATTCATAGAATAAACATTGTTATCCTGTCAACCCCATAGTGAATGCTGGTTGGATGATAAATTCTAGTCTAAAATCCTCTAACAAGGTCACACGTAATAGTGTGTTTGTAACCTTTAACAGGGTTGGGTCTTAACTGACCTCACTTCAGAAGAGTGAACAATTTTGGGTTGCTAGTCCCAGGTGGTTTTTCCCTTTATAGGGTTTCCATGTTAAATCTCTTGTGTTATGTATTGATTGTGATATTTTTTTGTTATCATACTTTGCATGTTACATATTAGATTTGATCAGCAAATAGTTATAAGTATTAGACTGGTAATCGGTAAAAGCACAGACAATAAGAGTTATTATTGCTTACCGACGAGAAAAAATAGAAGAAATTTGTTTTGGATTATACATTTTGTATTGGGACACTAGATAACTGATTCACCCCCCTCTCAGTTATTCTAACAATTGGTATCAGAGCTTAGTTGCTTGGAATAGAGTTTTAAAGATTTAAGCATAAAGGTCTCAAGATGTATAAGAGGGAAGTACCAAAACTGAATAAAGAGAACTTCACAATATGGAAAAGCAGAATGAAGGTGCACATATCTGGAATTGGGAACTCAACACTAGATCTGATGCAAAATGGCTACATACAACCACCCACTGGTCCCCTAACTGTTGATCAACTGAAGGATAAACATGAACACAATGTTACTATGATGGAACTTGTTGCTGCCTGTACTGACATTGAATTTGAAGATATCAAGACATGCACAACTACCAAAGGAATGTGGGATAAATTAGCACAAATCTACAGTGGAGATCTAAATGTCAAAAGAGCCCGAGCTAAAAGTCTGAGAGGAAGATTTGATGAAATGAGAATGAAAGAAGGTGAGAACATTGTCCAATATTCAAATAGACTCAAAGAAGTGGTACATGCTATTAGAGCATCTGATGGAGTAATTGATTATGAAATAGTGATAAGCAAGATTCTCAGAACTTTGCTACCAGTTTATGCAATCAGGATTTCTGCAATTCATGAAACAAGAGCTACATCCAACCTCACTCGTGACACTCTGATTGGTAAACTTACAACCTTTGAATTAAACAATTTTGATAACAGTGTTGTTCCTTCTATTGAATCTGCTTTCATGTCTTCTCTGAAGATTGGAAAGTCTAGCAAGAATAGTAATAATTGTGATAGTGATGACAATACCGATGATGAACTTGATGAGCTTGAAGCACTTATGGCCAGAAGATTTCCCAAAGGAAAAGGAAGGTATAGAGGTAAGCTACCTTTAGCATGCTTCAATTGTAAGGAATTCGGTCACATCACTACTAGATGTCCATGGAAGAAAGATGATGATAGATCCAAAGACTGATCTAAAGGAAGCTATGGAAGAAGAATCAACAGAGGTTACCGACACAACAATAGAGACAAATGAGATGAAAAAGGAAAAAAGGTATGTTACATAGCCAAAGATATTGAAACTGAATCTAATTCTGATGATGATATAGAAGTTGTATTTGTTGCTATGAAAGATGACTCAAAAGAGGAAGAGAAACATGAAGAGATAGCACTGATCTCTAAAGTAAGCAGAAATGATACATGGATCATAGACAATGGCTGCACACATCATATGACCGGTGATGTAGAGAAGTTTGATCATCTTGTTGAATATAATGGAGGATCTGTGAGAATGGGAAATGATGCACCTTGTATGGTAAGAGGTAAAGGCTCACTGATGATCAATTATAGATTACAATGTGAAAATGCATATTGGGTAGATGGTCTAAACTATAATATGATAAGTGTGGCTCAGCTGAATAATTCAGGCCACCGACTAGCTTTTGAGAGAAAAAAGGTGAAGATTTATGATGATGGAGGAAGACTTGTCAGAACTGGTACATAATCCAAAGGTAATCTATTCTATCTTGATATAGATCATTCTTCTTGTTTGTTAATAAAGGATGAAGATTCTTGGTTGTGGCACCGAAGGTTATGCCATGTGAACTTTGACAACATGATCAAGATTAGTAGAAAGAAAAGAGTTAGAGGATTGCCTAACTTGACAAAACCTAATCATGCCATGTGCCATGAATGTCAAAAAGGTAAGATGACTAAGTCTAGTTTTAAAAGAAAGGAATATTCAACAAAGAAGATACTTGAGTTGGTTCATACCAACCTGTGTGGTCCTATGAGAACTCAGAGCTGTTCTGGTGATAGATATTTTATTCTTTTTGTTGATGATTATACTAGACTGATGACTATTATGTTCTTGAAAGATAAATCTGAAGCTTTCAAAATGTTTAAGTGGTATAAAGCTAAGGTAGAAAAAGAAACCAGTAAGGAAATAAAGTGCTTAAGATCTGATAGAGGGGTATGTGCAAGATCATGAGGGGCCAAAATGTGGCGATGTCAGTTCAAAACTTTGACAATGTAGCTGATGACTTTTTTTTCACCTGAATTTGATAAAATGAAAAGGGTATTTTAAGGAGATTATCAGCTTTCTATCAATATAATTGCCATTAAATTTTGAATTCAGTAAGTAATTATCAGTTATTTTCTAATTGAGCTACCTCTAAAGTGTTGATTTCTATATTGATTGAAAAATGACTATAACTTTCAAATGGTATAACATTTTTGAAATCTGAAATATGCGTCACATTCTATGTTTTGCCTACTATAAGGCAAAAAAAATAAAAATTGAATTTTGTAAAGTTTTGAATGAGTTAAGGTGGTCAAACATGGGAGTTTTTTTATTCTGAAAATGTTGTAGCAAAAAATTCATAATTAATTATTTTTTTGGAATAAAATTACAAAACAAAATGCGTCACATCTGGTCATGAGTCTACTACTTATATATAAAATCTTATAATAAAATATTAGCATTTGATTATGATTAAGGTGGTCAGACATACACCTACTTCTTATTTTTTTCCTAAAATTTTTGTACTGCTGCATTGAAATCTATACTTTTCACCAATCATACTAACTTTTTCTCAAAAAACGTCTAGTAGTTTAGAAACTACATTCAATTTTCTATAGATTCTATTCTTACAACTTTTTGATATTAGGTTCATAGCTAGTTGAAATTTTCACGTCAAGTTGACTAACCCTGATTTGCTGATTTTTCATTGCCACTTAAGGGCATAGTTTGGCCCCTCATGACCTTGCACATACCCAAAGGAGGTGAATTTATCTCTGATGAATTTAATAAATTTTTCAATGAGCATGGAATCAAGAGGCAGGTATCTGCACCGAGGACACCTTGGCAAAATGGCATTGCTGAAAGAAGGAATAGGTCTATAATTGACTGTGCTAGAACTTTGATGATATAGAAGAATGTTGCTCAAACATATTGGAGGGAAGCTGTCAGCACAGCTATATATGTTCTTAACTGAGTACAACTGAAGAAGGACTCCAACCGAACACCTTATGAACTATGGTTTGGACACAAACCTACTGTGAGTTATTTCAGAATTTTTGGAATTAAATGCTTTATCTTGAAAGATGAGAGAAATGGAAAATTTGATTCTAAAGGAGATGAACAAATATTTCTTGGATATTCCACTACAAGTAAAGCATACAAATGTTTGAATAAGGCTACAAATAAAATTGTTGAAAGTACTAATATTCGTGTTGATGAGTTTGATGATAAGTACATAGAGGAAAGTACAAAGGAACCAAAAGACTATGGTAGATTCACTTACATTGAACATCCAAAGTATCTATCGACATCACAAGCTGTATCAACCAGTCAACAAGGAAATAATGTAGTACAATAGACACCACAAACTGATGAACATGAAGAAGCTGCCGAGCAAGGAAATGACCTTGAGCAGGATGAACAAGAAAGGAGAAATCAAGTCTTGGCTAGTTTTGTCAGGAGACATCATCCTAAAACACAAATCATTGGAGACAGGCATGCTAGAATGCAGACCAGAAGAAAAACAAGACAAGGTACATGTCTAATTTGTGAATTTGAACCTAAAACTGTGAAAGTTGCATTAGAGAATGAAGAATGGGTTAATGCAATGGAGGAAATAGAGAAAATAGAAAAGAACAAAACCTAGTCCTTAGTACCCTGACCAATAGATAAGAATGTTATCGATACTAAGTGGATATACAGGAATAAATTGAATGAAAATGGTGATGTCACAAGAAATAAAGCTAGATTAGTATGCAAGGGATATGCACAGGAAGAAGGCATTGACTATGATGAGACATTTGCACCAGCTGCTAGATTAGAAGGAGTTAGAATGCTACTTGCATATGCTGCACATAAGAAATTCAAAGTCTATCAAATGGATGTGAAGTCAACATTTTTCAATGGTATACTTGAAGAAGAAGTCTACATTGAACAACCTGAAGGATTTGTTGATCCCAACAATAAAGACATGGTATGTAGATTACATAAAGCCTTATATGGACTAAAGCAAGCACCAAGAGCATGGTATGAAAGACTACATACTTACTTGTTAAGTATTGGATTTGTTAGAACAAGCGAAAACAACAATCTGTATGTGAAAGGTGATACTGATGATACTATTATCATTGCTAAAATTTTTGTTGATGATATTATCTTTGGTGGCTTAGATCTTGTCTGCAAGGCATTTGTTGATGAAATGAAAAAGGAATTTGAAATGTCTATGTTTGAAGAGATTAAGTTCTTTCTTGGACTTCAAGTGATTCAACAAAGTGATGGCATATTCATCACACAATCTAAATACATAAAGGAAGTACTGAAGTCATTTGGCATGGAAGATGCTAAACCTGTGGGAACACCGATGGCTACTAGATGCAAATTGACAAAGGAGGATGAAACTACTGAAGTAAATCAAACACTTTACTAATCTATGATTGGAAAGTTAATGTACATAGTTCACAGTAGGCCAAATATAGCACATGTTGTGGGAATTGTTGCAAGATTTTCTGCTAACCCTAGAGAATCACACATGATAGCTACAAAAAGGATCTTAAGATACTTGAAGAAAACATAAAATTATGGATTATGGTATTCTAAGGAAGGGAAGTTTGAACTAAAAGTTTACACCGATGTTGATTGGGCTGGAAATGTGGATGATAGAAAAAGCACCACCAAAGGAGCATTTTTCTTTGGTGGAAGACTTGTAACCTAGACTAGTAAAAAGTAGGCTTGTATTTCTCAGTCTACAGTTGAAGCAGAGTATGTTGCTGCTGCTACCAACTATTCAAACATTGCATATATCAAACAAGTGTTGGAAGGAATGAATGAGGTAATCACTAACCCGGTGATTATATATTGTGACAACACTAGTGCTATTAATATTTCAAAGAATCTTGTGATGCACTCTAAGACAAAGCATATATCTATTAAGTATCATTACTTAAGAGAACAAGTGCAAGAGAAGCAAGTAAAGTTTGAATTTTTCACATCTAAAGAACAACTTGCGGATATTTTTACAAAGCCCCTACCAAAGGACACATTTGAATACTTGAGGACTAGACTTGGGGTCTGTCCCCTGTCTATCGGTCACTAAGGTGATCTGGATGTTGCATCAGCCAATTTTTATCAGAAGATCATTCATGTTGATGCAGCATAGTTCACACTTTGAATCATGTTCAAGGTTGTGATTAAGTTTGATAACTTGAACCGATGAGAAATTAGTATACAGAGATACAGAGGAAGTACTAAACACCACAAAGAGTTACTTGGCTACTACAGAGCTGATTGTTTATTTGTTTCTTTGGAGTTGTTCTCAAAGGGAGAGATAAACATATGAAATGAAATGGAACAAGCACCGATGACAATTATCTAAGGGAGAGTATTGAAGATCAGCTACATAGAACAGAAGCAAGAATAAGAGAACTAAAAAGATCACAACTACAGAAAGGTAAAGCTGTATTACTCAATGTTGGTTTAGTAACATAGTGATTAAACATATTAAGTCTACTCGACTTACAACATTTGTTCACAAAGTTTTAGAATGTATGTTTGGTATGTGTATGGTACATTTCTTATTACTTGAAGTTGCCATCAATGCCAAAGGGAGAGATTGTAGGACTACAACTGATTTGGAATCTGATTGAAGGATCTGTGATTACAAGATCACTGAGAAGTTGTTGATTAGATATGTAATATGATTAAATCAGTATTATGTTGTCATTGATGTCAACTAGTTTGATAGCACTTATCTTGTAAGTTACTACACCGAGACATCAGAAGAAAAGTGAAAAAGAGATGAAGAACAAAGAAATCTACATGAGGAAAGATGTACATGATAGATGAGGATAAGGAACACATTGAGTAACTTTTTGATGAGTCTATGACTTGATGATACTGACTTCATTATGTTGCATTCATCTATAATGAAGTATAGAGCTGAAAGACACAAAGCAGTGTTGTCGGTAAATGAAGCATTTCTAGTATACAATGACGAAGTGTAGTATACCGACCATAGTATTAACCAAGTAGTGTTCACCGACACATTTCTTTGTTAATCGAGTAGAACAAAATGAATTAAATGTTTAGTTTAGCCAATAAGATTGATGAGCTCGCAAGAGTATAACATCAAGGTAACAAATAATGTTTGTTACACAGATCAACAAATGACAAAATTCAAAGAAGATCTAATGAAGCAGATTGAAATGTGTTATTGACACAAGTACCGAGAAATTTTAAGCGAAAAAATCTATGAATATGATTAAGCGGCAAAATCTGATGGTGGAGAAGAAAATGATTTACTCGTCTATATAAGAGAACATAATCTCTTTATGAAAATGCCGAGAAGAAGAAGAAGCTGCAGGATTATCACGTGAATAAGGTTTCATGCATTCTGATCATACTAGTTAGTTAGAACTGAGCTGTAGAGAAATTACCAAGCTACAGAGAGCAGTTACCGATGGATAGTAAATTGATACAGTATTGAATCTAAAGTGAATTATTGATCAGAAGGATTTGAATGAGCTAAATATTGATATGTAATCTGCAATTGAAGTTGTATTAAGGCGGGTCATTTTACTATTACATATTTAACCATTATATACAGTCTAAATCTCTTAACCGAGTGGACTCTAAAAGTCTTATGATGTATCATTCATAGAATGAACATTGTTATCCTGTCAACCCCATAGTGAATGTTGGTTGGATGATAACTTCTAGTCTAAAATCCTCTAACAAGGTCACACCTGACAATGTGTTTGTAACCTTTAACAAGGTTGGGTCTTAACCGACCTCACTTTAGAAGAGTGAACAATTTTGGGTTGCCGGTCCTAGGTGGTTTTTCCCTTTACAGGGTTTCCACATTAAATCTCTTGTGTTATGTGTTGATTGTGATATTTTTTTTTTATCATACTTTGCATGTTACATATTAGATTTGATCAGTAAATAGTTATAAGTATTAGACTGGTAATCGGTAAAAGCACAGATAGTAAGAGTTATTATTGCTTACCGATGAGCAAAAATACAAGAAATTTGTTTTGGATTATACATTTTGTATTGGGACATTGGATAACTAATTCACCCCCTTCTCAGTTATTCTTAGATTTTTGAATCAAATTCACAAACTAAAAATGTATTGTTCCTTAACTTACTTTGAGTGATCATTCCTACTTTTTGTCTCCAATTATTTGATCTTGTTGGTGGTGTCTTCTCACATACTTTGCAATCATAGGCTAAGATCTCAGTTCTTCAATGTGTTCTCCACTTGGTGCATGATCGACATTCTCATAACTAATTGTTTGTTGATGCTCGGTCTATAAAGGCTATTGCTCAATATAATTATTATATTGCTCAGGTAGACTTTAAGGTTCCTCAATACAAAAAAAATGTACCATAGTCTTTTGGTTCTTTCTTTCTTTCTTCATCAATATTTTTTTCAAACTCATCAACTCTCACATTTTCACTTCCAATAATCTTGTTAGTAGCCTTGTTCAAACATTTATAAGCCTTTCGTTTAGTAGAATAACCTATAAATATACCGTCATCACCTTTTGAATCAAATTTTCCATTTCTATCATCTTTCAGAATGTAACATCTACTTCCAAATATTCTAAAATTTAACTCACGTTATGTGTGTATCCATACCATAACTCATAAGGTGTGTTGTTTTATTCTTTCTTCAGTTGAACTTGGTCCAGTGTGTAAACTAAAGTACTAAAAAATTCTCTGGATAATACATTTGTGCAACACCTTTTTCAATCATCAGTGTTCTAGCACAATCAACAATTGATCTATTCCTCCTTTCAGCAATCTCATTTTGCTAGGGTGTTCTCGGTGCAAATACATGTCTCTTTACTACATGATCATTACAAAAATTAGTAAACTCATCATAAATAAATTCACCACCTCTATCTGACCTTAATCATTTTAGTTCCTTACCACTTTATCTTTCAACTTTTTCTTTGTACCATTTGAACATTTTGAAATCTTCTGATTTTTCTTTTATGAACATGATAGTCATCATCCTAGAGAAATCATCAACAAATAAGATAAAATATGTGTCTCCATAATAACTTTGATTTCTCATTGAACCACATAATTTAGTATGAACTAACTCCAAAATAGTATTAGATGAGTAATGTTTTCTCTTGAAGCTATACTTTGACATCTTGCCCATTTGACATTGTTTGCACATTACATGGTCAGGTTTAGATATACTTAGTAAACCTCTAACTTTCCTTTTTTTACTAATCTTAACTATCTTGTAAAAGTTCACATGACAAAACCTCTTGTGTCATAACTAGACATCTTCATTTTTAGCCAACAAACAAGAAGTTTCAACATTTTCTAGATAGAATAAGTTACCTTTTGATTGTTCACTAGTACCAATCAATTTTTTGGCTTCATCGTAGATTTTCACCTTTCTATTCTAAAATGAAACTCGGTTACCAATGTTATTCAGATGTGCTACTCTCAACAGATTATAATTAAAAAAAAAAATCATTCTTCCTTTCATTTGATCTCTCACTTATTTTCTCATCATCTTTCCTGTCAGGACATCTTGCAGCAATATGATCAATCTCTTTGCATTTAAAACATACCAAGGTTAGTTTACCTCTATATCTTCCTTTTCCCTTTTGTATTCTTCTAGCCATTAATGCTTCAAGCTCATCAAGTTCATCTTCTTCAGCTTCACTTTCACTTTCATTTCCTATCTTATATCTATTTCTTGATCTTCAAATTTTTAGAGATGACATAAATGCGATTCTGCCTTAGGTAACATATTGTTGTCATAGTTATTAAGCTCAAATGAAGTCAATCTTCCCATCAAACTATCAAGTGAAATATTATTATGAGGATTTTCTCTCATTTCATTAATTGTAGAGACTCTAATAGCATATGTAGGTAATAATGTTCTGAGAATTTTACTTACCATAGTATCTTCATCAATAGTTCCACCTACTCCTTAGATAGGATTAACGACTTCCTTGATTTGGTTTCTATACTAAGTGATGTTTTCACCTTATTTCATCCTCAAATCATAAAATTTACATCTTAGTGTTGTAAATCTAATATGTGAAAGTGAGATACTGAGAGGGGGGGTGAATCAGTTATCCACAATACTTATATACTTTTAAACTAATTCCACATGCATGCCATATTCATATATTTCAATACTAAAATAAATCTAACATTCTAATCTCATCCATCAAATGAAACACATAACAAAAAATTTGGTAACACAAAAACCCTTGAAAGATAAAATTGGGGTGGGGATGACACCCACAAATATTCACTACTACAGTATTAAAGTGTGGATGTTAGGGCTACAATATTTTGATCACTTCAGATGATCTACCCTGTGAGGGGACTGTCCTTTTAAGAGCTCACAGACTTATACAATCTACCTTGATTAAAGGATTTAAAACTTACAGCTAAGTAAGAAATCGGTTAAGAGATTTATAAAGGCCCATTAGGACAAATCTATTAAGAGATTTACCCTTATTCACCTGCTAAAATGTAGCAATACCTGATCCTTCAGTTTGCACTATAAATGCTAATTATAGATCATCTCTTTCCAATACTTGTATGATTTCCAAAATTAAATGTAGCTTTGTTTTGTCCTTCACTACTCTTCTCAGTCACTCTTCCTGATCTCTGTGTCTAATCAATCAAACATTTTTTTGCTGTGCATACACGAGATCTTCTATGTTACTTCATTTTAGAGTTTTTATATGACCTTATATAAACATCTCATAAAGCTTCTAGATCAAGATCAACGATCTAGATTCATAACTCATGTCTCTTAAGAATTCCCTTTTTCTTGATAGGTTACATGGCTTGCATAGGGATTAATGATAAGAAATACAAAGCATGATCAACTCCTTTATTCTCTCAACAATTATTAAATCTTGAATAGAAGTCAGAAAAAATGATTTACCTTGGTGTTTGTGCTATTACAGACACATATGTCAAAACTAGCTTTCTCGACATATAAAATCTTTGATGCTCAGTCAAAACTACTCTACATATATTGGTTCTAGGAACTGACTCTTCTATACACCTCAACATAAACTACTTGATAACTACTAAAGTACTCAGCATCCTCTGACTTGCTTGGTAGTAACTACTGCTCGGTAACTATACAAGTCTATACATGACTCAGCCTTCATAAGATGGCTCAGTCGCAGTGATGACCAACCAACATTGCCTTGAAAATGACTAAGTTTTAGACACTAATAAATAACATACCATAGTGATCAACAATCTCCCCCTTTGACATTAGTGGAAAAAATACTTTGTCATGACTTCTACATTATATAATCAAAATAGTACTTAGTACTTTGAGTACTCCCCCTAATATTTTGACTCGGTCTTCAAAATGACTATACTATATATACATGACTCTTGACATATAATGAATATACATTTACATTAAAAAATAGAATGCCATACCTTTCTATTCTATATCTCTTCTTTGATCTCTGTAGTATACATCAGTACATGACTCATTTCTTCCTTGTATCATGACATATATACTATTTCCCCCTTGTTTTTGTCACTTGAAGTTTTTCGGGTGTAGGGATTAGAAAACACTTGTTCAAAAATAGTTTTTGGAGCTTCATAATAATTTATAAGTCATTATCCCATCTGGATCTCATAGACTCCAAAACATGTATCTTGATCTCTAGTTGGGCAGCTAGATCAACCAAACTCTCAAAAATAGAGAGATAAGGATCTCTTTGTACTAACTCCTTTGTCAATGCTAATTATCTCTACATAACCTCCAGATGAGGTGTTAACATTATTTGTATCAAGATTAATTTTACTCTTATTCTTCCATGAGTAGCCATTAGCTCAACTAATCTTCCTTGTGCTTGAAGTAGTCATGTGAAATGAATGGAGCTGGAACTTGCATCCATGCTCAATGAATGTCTAGTAGACTTCAAGTCTAATTGCAACTTGTCAATCAGTTCTTGATTTTCCTTAGTGAATATTTCTACATTTCATAGTTTCTTGTACAAAGAATAACATTATGTACAACCTCTTCTAAGTTATTCACTAGATCATAAAGTTCTACATGTTTGACTACTATCTCAGTTGAGACCCTTTCAAGTACCTTTTGTCTCAAACTTTCTTTTTGACCACTGCATTAGCTTTTCATTAGCTTCACTTTAATCATTGTTCACCTTTTTAACAATATGAACCAATTGTTCTAGGATAGGTGAAGTCTCATTCACATCATCCAACTCAAAATCTTCTACAAATATACCTTTTATTTCATGAAGTAATTACTTTTGCTGATGTTCTCTTCTTAGTTCCTCTTTCTTTCTCTTCTTCTTCAAGAGATCTTGCAATATTTACATATTCTCATAGTTCAAGTTATCAGTGTCCCACTTTAGAATCACTATAACTTCATGTAGTGTGACCTGTGTGCCAGGAGACTTTTACTTTTTCTTATGTTCTTTCTTCTTTGGTGTTTTGCCACTTGACAGTTGTACTAAGGCTTGGATAGCCTCTCACTCCTTAGGCTCTGGATGCTCCTTAGTTATTTTCTCCTTAATCTTCTTTTCTTCCTCAACATGAGGTCCTAAATTTTTTTTTGCAGACTTATCTTCTTGTTCTTTTAAGCTTTCCTCTTCTTTTCCTTTATTGCCTTCCTCGATAGGTGCATTATCTATTGTTGTTGTCAGCTTGTCATGTTCCTCAACATTTGAACTATATGTGACTTTCTACTCAACTGTGACCATGTGGGATCTTGTAGGTTCAAAGTCAAAATTGATGCACCCTCAATCCTTGTATAATCATGTACTTCGATGAGAACTAGATTGGTACTCGATAGAAAGGGATCCGAAGCTACCTCGGTAAGCATTTGGATTTTAATTTCTTCCTCGATCAAGGCATTAATGTTTACTTTGTTATCCTCAGGGATATCCTCAATAGTGATCACATATTTTGATTCACTCACTTCTACCTTCTACCTTTCCTCTTCCTCAAGATTCTAAGGATCATCTATATCTTCTTTATTATCCAGTTCAACCTGGCTAGATGAACCTTAACCTTGTTGTGCACTCCTATCAACTATCAACCCAAAAATGATCTTCCATATCTATTTTCTTTGTGAGAAAAATTATTCAACATTATGTTTCAAAATGGAGTAAGCCCTTATCTTAGGTATAAACCTATTTTGTGTTGCGCCATGAACTTTTCTATCTATTTAGGTGTTAGTTTAGGCATGATCTGAGCTAGTGTGCCTTCTCTTATATGCCTCTCGGTCATAATAGCATACTGCCATTTCTAATCAATTTTACTAAAAATAGTTCATAAGGGATTAGATTCCCTATTTCCAAAGGTGTCATCTTGAATGTGCATAGAATCTCTACCATAGCTTATTCAATCTTTTCTTTGTCATCTTTGCTTAATTTTTCAAATTTTATTAACTTGAAGCATGCTAATCTTGTTGTGCTCTTGATGTTTTGGCATATTTCATCCACACTAGCTGGATGTCTATGTGATTGCACCTTCAATTTGATATTATCATCTGTATCGGTCATTTCTTCATCATCATCATCCTTGTGTAATACTTATTTCCTTCTCGGCTTCTTCTTGGGATGACTTGACACAACTCTAGCTTGCACTTGTTTCCTTTTTCTTGAGCCTTCCCCTTTAGTGTTATTTTCTCTATTTTTCCTTTGGGGCTTGGAAATTGTGCCAGTTGAAGCTTCCCTAGTTCTTGGTCTTAATGTTGTAGGAGGAGTAGACTTTTGTTTCTATATCTTCCTTTTATGGGGCTTGGGAACCATTACCTCCTTGCCCTTCTTTTGATTTTATACTTCCTCCTCTTCACTTCCTTCAGATTCAGTAGATCTTCACCTTGACCTTGTGTAATTTCAAGAGGTGCATTATCCTCTTCTCCTTCACCTGGAATTTTCTCAACATTTTTTACTATCTTCTTTCTTTTCCTCTCTAGGGTTGTAGATTTTAACCCCATAGTAATCTTGGTCTTAGCTTCTTCATAATTTCCAAAAGGCTTTACTTTTCTATCAATTTGATCTACAAATAAAGTAGTTATTATTTCTGATGTCTCATCTATGTTGACCTCATAGGGAAATGGCCTTAGCCATGCTACCGTAGGCATAATAGCTTGAACATAGGTGTTGTCAGTATCCACTAGAAAACATATGTCATTGTAGTGTTTTTCTACTAGGGATACAAGAATTATACTTCTCTTCATCATCTTCTTCTTAAATTAAACAAAGTAACTCTTAAACACACTATCAAAATTATCACCTAACTATTGAATGAACTCATTAATTTGTTGAGTCACAAGTCGGTCCTGACTACATACTACATCTCCCATAGTAGGAAAACTTTTTGGTACATAAAAGAATAGACAAATTATCAGGGAACCGAACTTACACATTGAGTTTTTAGCCATCCTAATTGATGTTAGGTTCTCAACAAGATAATAATTATGATCTTTCTTCACCATTTTCCATGCCTAATCTATTGCAATGCAGGGAACACTATCCATCCTGCTTGACTAATAAAACTTGTCATCTATAACCCTTACCACAAAATCTATCTCAGGATCTATGATCGTAGAGATTTTCATTCCTCTATTATTCCATACTGCCAGTGTGTTAGCATGTATTACTTCTTTTCTTTGGCACCTTATCATCTTCTTTCCGATAAGAATAGGATAATCGATGACTCGGTGAATCATTTCTTTGGTGATCTTCAATGGCCCATTCTACAACCACAATTGCATGTTATGTACTTTGCTCAAAATGATCTTAATCCATTCTATTTTGAATTTGCGAGGAAAATATAGGGCACGCACTAACCCTTTCTCAACAATGTGTTGATGATCTGCCTTCAACACTCTTTTATCACACAACCTATTATAAGATTCCCTCAACTCATAATCTATGATCTCTCCAATATTTCACATGTATTATGCACACACATCATGTATCATCAAGAATTTTGGTGGAATCGATGACAGGGCTCCCAAGAGATCTCCCTTCACCATGTTTTCTGATACATCTTTTAATTTCAATGGTTTACATGCATCACTCCTTACTAATTGGATATTTAGAACCTCTTTCCCTTGCTTCCTTACTTTTGAAGATGAGGTGGATGCCATTACTCCAATTTAGGGCTTAAAAGATAAATTTGAGTAGCTCGATAATGTAATACCCCAAAAATGGGTTATAGGTTCATTAACCTCTATATCAACACATCGAACGAAATCGACATCAAAGTCCTAACCAAAGGCACATCTGTACATCATCGAATCCTAATTGATTATCTTAAATTCTACATCGGGGAATATTCCTAGTAATATTCCTAATCATCATAATTATCTTTAATTTAATGATTATTTGGTGATAAATCTTATTTATCCTAAAGTTTGATTAATTGAATATTCTAAATATTTAATTAATTAGATTTAATTCTGCCACTTAATCATTTAATTGAAGTTAATTCTATTTATTCCTAAATTGTATTATTTAATTTTGACAATAAATCCAAAATCTTATGAATAATTGATTAAATTCTTATTTAATTAATTAAAGCAAGTTGTCATATTTAATAATATTGTTTTTGAATAAAAGTTTGAAAAATGATTGATTAACCCATAAATCAATTATTTTATTTCAAAAATCAGTTAAGTTGAGAATAAATTACTTTATTTATTTATTAATTCATAATTATCCATGTGCACAATCAAAGAGCAGTTAAACTCCAAATCAGAAAATCAATGCAAGTTATTGACTTTTTGGAACTCAACATCATTTTTGAGTTTTAAAGTTGATCTAAACTTCTAACTTGAGTTAAAAATTTATTTTTGCATGATTTGCATGTTTTTGTGAATTAAATTATCTTTATTTAAAAATAACTCAAAAATCAAGATGAGTTATTTGAGTGATTTATGGCTTTTATCCATGCATCCTCAAAGCCCTAGATTTCTATAAATTAAGGCTTTAGCTCTTCACAAATCATCTCATAATTTGTGAACTTATGCTAGTGAATTGCTATCTAGAGAATCAGAGCTTCTTTGTGAATGAACCATGTTTTGTGAGATCACTTTTTTTTTCATATTATTGTTAGATCATTTTAGCATATCAATTTCCATATTAGCATAGATTCATATCAAGTTTTCATCATATCATTGCATAGAAAATCAAAAAAATATAGATTAATTACATTCATATTTCATATCAGTTTTGCATTCAAATCCTTCATTTAGGTCTCGTCAAGGTCACTGATCTCGATAACAATCTGAGAACATCATACTCGTACCTATTAGAAGGTAGTAAATCATCTGGTTAGTTTAGCTTTCAATTCATTGCACGATTTCATTTTTGCTAACTTCTAATGTTTTACTAAAGTGTTGTGTCTACATATCAAGTACAATTTTCACACACACATTTTTGGCACCCACTGTGGGGCAACCCACCTTTACATGTTAGTTTTGATTTTTTTAGGGAGCTAAAACCTTAAATTTTCAAAGATTTAATTTTATCTCCTAGAAAGCTTATAATTTTTCTCTAAAATGTTTTTTTTAGGTTGGACACATATCAGGGAAGCTACAATAAAAAATTTAGAATTTTCTGAGATGTTTTGGATTTTTAATAATTTTTTCTTGAAATTCCAAAAAAAATCAATATCTGACGCAAATTAGCATATTTTTCAGATATTTTTAAATTTTAAAAAATCTCTTTAAATTATATAGGGGGTCTGTTCTTTGTATTTTAAATTTGGACAAAATATAATAGCTCAAATAGTCAATTTACAAAAACTGATCTGTTTTGATAAAATGGGTCCCTAAGGCACAAATAATGAGATTTTTCTAAAATTTTTACATTTTTGGAAAGCTCTCTATTTTTTAGTAGGGGTCTCTATTCTGAATTTCTATTTTTGTGGCCAAAATCATATCAAAAAAATTAGATCTTGTTGACTAGGTCAAATGCAGCAAAAAAAATATATTTTGTGATGGGTATGCACTTTTTTTTTTACATGGTTCAATGAATGATATGAGTTTTCATTTGGGTTAATTTCTAGTTATTATTGCTAATAATAATTGATTTTTAGAGCTAACCCTAGGGTTTTCATAAGTTGAAGATACGTTGCATATCTTGTTTGCTTGTTTGCTTGTTTTCTTATCAGAGAGTTTGTTGCTTGCTTGCGTGGGATTGCTTAACAAAGATAAAATTCAAGTAAATATCTACTAAGCACATCACAAGGATCTTAGGTATTCTACTTGTTCTGATAATATTTTGATTTGGACTTAAAATAAATCTCTCGTGTGTCTAGCTTGAGTGCTTCTTTTCATGCTTTTGTTTTACACACTTGCATAATTGATAATAGGTTGTGACACCTTAGGTATTCATTTAAGCAGTCTTAGATACTTGTGATTGATCTAGATTTCTATTTTGGGTTATTGGACTTGCTAATCCACTGGTCCCTCATTCCACCCTGTGGTTGCAATCTCAGCGCCATAAAGGGGAGGGGTCTAGAGGATAGAAGCGTTAATTGTTCCACCAGGAAACCCTTTTGTGCTTTTTAGAACTCACTTGTTTTCTAAGTTGTGGACTCATTTTTAGCTTGTGTGATGGGTTAATTGTTCCACCTTGTGGACTCACCTCATATTTTCTTTAAGCGTTAAGTGTTCCTCTTTCTTCTTTTGGGTACTTTCGGTAGATTTACTTTCAGAAATATATCTGTGCTCACATAGTAATTAGGCCCTATGAACACTATTTGTGATTCTTGAGAGATTGGATTCCTAATGAAATCCTTCTTGATGATGGAATCCTTGTAGGTAGGGAGGATACTTAGTTCATCTCACGTTCTACTTGGTCAGTGCGTTTTCCCTTATTGATTGATACATTCTCTCTCCAAAGAGGTTGATAGATCACGTGGGGTTGATATCATAGACATTGGTGAGATAATCTTCATCTTAGCATGTCAGATTTATCTACCTGCTTTGTCTAGGTTAAAAGTGAAAAGGTGTCAAACCCTCGGATCTAGAGCCAAGTCCCCTTGTGGTATACTATTGTGAGTCACCTTTAGAGAGGGTTAACCATAGCAAACACTCCCTTTACAGGGCAAACTATGTTGATGGAACCTCAAGTGGTAATAGCCATTTCATACGTGGTAGTAACAATCGCTATATAAATGTCCTTGTGGAAGAAATCTTCACAAGCGTGGTTCATTGTTGGGTTGTCAGATCTCCCTAGCAGCTCCTGATTGATTAAATTTTTAGAATGTGTCAAAACCCTGGTGCACCGGGATTGGAGTTCACCCCTTTGGATCATAAAAGTTGTAGAGTTAAACCATTAATAAAAACCCTAGCGAGGCCAAATTTTTATTTTCTAGGGTATATGTGTGTTATTTCAAAACATTTTTGGAACATACACAATTAGCACTTCTAAGGATTAGAACGAATAAGTCACTTGATTGTTCATGCGCAAGGTTGCTTTTTCCCTTGTTCATTATTTTTAGACATGCTTGAAATCACTTGCTTGCTATTTTGTGTGCTTGTTTATCTATCTGGTTACTGAAAATGAACAAATTTGTTACAATCCTCAAATCTGGACAGTACAATTTGCAAACAATCTGAATCTGAAAAATCAAAATTTGCAAAATCTGAAGTAAAATTCTTTTCTGGAGTCAAAAGTCATCTCAGGAGGTCAAAAAGTCATACGAGTTTCTATCAAGTGTCATTTCATTACTACCCATCTGTCATATGATAAAGAACCTAGTGTCGTATGAGTCTTTTTGCTAGTCAAATTCAAAAAGTCAAATCTGGCTAGCAACTGTCATGCGAGTTTTGCAACTATTGTACAAGCTTTTCAACTATCGTTTCATAGCATACCCACTATCGTAAAAGTCTACAGAGTGTCATTTGGGAAAATTTTTGAAAACTTGTTAGAAAATGTTTAGAATTGCCAAATACTTAGCTTTTTCAGCCTAGTTCCAGAATTTGTCGAATAAATCACTGTGTCAGGAACAGAGCAGTAGCTATTGAGAATCAATACACATGTCTCAAAGAATCAATACACATGAGGAAGAAATTCTAATCATAGCTATGATGAAGTAAATGCAAGCTATGCAAGTCAAACTTGACAAACTTGAGAAAGAAAAGGAACCTAAAGTGTTCTCCATGGAAGCTCTGAGCCCTTTTCCATTTGATAAAGACTTGTAAATATCACCATACCCCCAGATAGAATGTGAGTAGCATGACAATCTTTACGATACCTCTTCCACGGAGAGTGACACATCCATCTTTGGAGACTATGATGACTATGATGAGGGACAATATAATGATACCTATGACACCTCTATTCCTAAGAGTCCTCCTCATCATGTGTTCCTACTTACTGGAAATGGGATGTCACATTGGATAGATTGTGATGGTGATCCATATGATTCTAATTTTGAAAAAGACTTTGATGATTTTTGTGAACAATACCTTGATTATGATCCATCTACTACTGTTGAGGACTATAAAATGCATCGTGCTAGCTTGAAGCATCAATATTATAAGGATCCTTCTCCTAAGGACTCTCCTGCTGAAAATAAATATTATCTTCTCAAGCAAGATCATGTTAATGTTGGAACTTTGTCTTGTGATGGTTCCCTTCCATCCCCTACTTCCTCCAATACCCATACATTTCCTAAAGTTTTTGAGTCTTTCAAATCTTTCATAGCACCTTCATCTGACACAAGCCCTGATACTTTTCATACGGTTCCCTATAGTTATCCTCTAGGGCTACCTCTTCAAAAAATTCAAGCTAACCTTAACTTGGCTACTAATACTTTCAATAATGCTAAACCTAAAGAGCCTAAGCCTTCATACGCTACAATGCCTACTTTAGTTGGTCCTTCACCATCTCTGCAACAGTCTTCCATACAATCCCAACATGCATCCTTGTCCTTAAAAGTGGCTCCATGTCAAGAGAACTCCAGAAATGATAAAGAAAAGAACATAAAGAAAGATCAAGATCAAGAACCCTCCATGTCGTCCAATCCTTTTCATGATGTCTCTTATCCACTTCAGGGTTCTTTTGATCCTGCACACCCTTTTTCATGCATTCCACCATGTCTTAAGTCTTCTCCTAAGCAAGATCAAGCTACTACTTACACTGTTGAGCTTATTGAAAATCAAAATAACCTTACCACACTTGCACTTTCCAAACATGATACTTCCATTAAGGTTGTTAAAAATGGTGTTGTTACTTCCAATGTTAAGCCTATTGAAAATCAAAAGAAAAATTATGTGCTTGTGCTATCCAAAGATCCTTGTCAAGATCAAAGTCTTCCATCTTCTTGTTCTACCACTCCATGTTCATTTCCACTTTCTACTCTTCCTAAGTCTTTGCAAGCTTTGAACAATCCTATCAAAGAAGGTGCTCATATTCAAGATGTCCAAGATTCTATAGAAAATCTTAATGCTCACTCTAAAGATGTTGATGTCCTTGGTTGTCACATAGATGATGATGAACTTATTGATTATCCTTTTGCATTTTCCACATCCATCCTTGGACCTCCTCCACCAATACTAAGGGCTTCACATCTACCTTCCATCTTGGGTCCTTATGTCCCTTCACTTTCCCCTCCTAACTCTCCTAATTCACCATCCATCTTGGGTCCTTACATACCTCCATCTCCCATCTTTCCTCAAGATCAACATAGATGCATACCCTTGAATCCTTTTCATTCACCCACCCATCTAAACCAATCATATCCTCCTTCCACAAGTCCCAAGTTCTTTGGAAGTAACTTGAATGTTCAATACAAGAATCCATCAAAAAAATAAGATCACCATGTCTCCTCTAATAGACATGGAATCATAAAGTCAAAAGAGATATCTAAGAAAAAAACTAAAAGACAAGTATGGGTTCCAAAATCCATCATTGAAAATATTCTCTCTAGATCATCAAAAGGAAATAAAAATCCTATGGCTATATGGATTCCAAAGTCTCTCTTGAAAGAGTTTGGCGTTGAGCAAAAAGTGAAGTTGACATTCAAGCTTCCAAAGGCTTCCACTTCATTTCCCTCCAAAAATATTCTTCCATTCCATGTGCCTAAACCACAACCTCTACTATCCATTCGCCATATTCCTTCACGTATTCCTTCATTCACATTTCCTCCATCCTCTCGCCACCTTTCAAGGTGTGTGTTGATGTTGATCTTGCCTTCTTTTCCATATACCCTTTCACAATCCTTCCATTCATTATCCTTCTACCTTCTATTCTTTTTCCTCATTTGCCTATTCCTCCTATCTTCCAACCTCACTCGCTTTACATAAAACCTTATCATCCATTTTTCTCTTCCATCTTCCTTTCCTTATTAGCATCTTTGAGAATATCATTTTGAATCCTTGGCATATCATGTTTTATCCTTTCAAGGAGCATTATCTAAAAAGCTTTCCTTCTTCTAAAAAAATAAAAAAATAAAAAAAGGAATTAAAAAAATTTAAAAAAATTAAAAATGTGCCTTGGTGAAAACCTGGAAACAGGTGCCTTGGTAGCAAAAGTAAAGAGAAATAAATTCATCCTATGATGAAAACCACTCCCTTGTGGTGCCTTGGATAAGTACCATGATGAAAACTTGGCAATTAGGCATCATGCGTAATTCTTCTACATATTTCATCCATTCCATCTTCTCTCTTTGATCTTGACAACATTGATCTATACACGAACATTTGGCTATCCTATGAGCTATCTTACGATGATCTTTCTTTCATTCCCTTCCTGCTTAGCCTTCATGTCTATTTTCCTCCATTTATTCTAGCCTTTCACCATCCTTTTCCCCTTTGGTCTTGATCTAATCACAAAAAAAGAGTGAAACATGATGCTATGAAGCCTCTTGACATGTCTCCTCCTTTGGACTGCATCCTTCCTTCTTTGGCATTACACTTTTGTGACTTATCCTATGTTGGTCTTTCATTGCTTGTCCAACTTTACATGACAATTTTTCCCTAGCTTAGGTATTCTTGAGGGGTTTTTCCCTTGAGGATTTTTTCCCTTCATTCTCCTTCATTTTCTTGTCTTCCATCTCTTCCACCAGCTTGCCAATCCCTCTTGTTCTCCACCTTGCTAAACATTGGGACTACATGATATGATCTTGCTTGGGAGTTTGCAATGGAAAAAGATGCTATCAAGTATACCAAGTATCATAATAAGCATCAAAACCAGTATAAGAACAAGTATTAGAACTAGTATCAGTACCAGTATCAGAACAAGTATTAGAACCAGTATCAAAACAGAACTAGTATCAAAACAATTATCAGAATCAATATTAGAACAAGTATCAGAATGAGTTTCAGAACAAGTATCAAAATGCCCACTAGGGCTACACCTTTCACTTTAGTTTATGGGTCTACAGTGGTACTACCTATTGAGGTCGAAATCCCATCACTAAGAATTAGAATGCATGGTCTAGTAACTGATGATGACTATAGAGTGTCTAGGTTGCAAGAACTTGAACTACTAGATGAGTGCAAACAAGCAGCATATGATCATCTTAGAGTATATCAGAAGAGAATGTCTAGAGGCTACAACAAGAAAGTCAGACACGGAGAATTTTAGGTTGGTGATCTAGTCTTGAGAGAAAATCCTAAAAATCAATCCCATCGAGAACTCAAGGAGAAGTTTGAACCCAATTGGCTGGGTCCCTTTGTAATCACTGCTACTTTTGATTTGGTGCCTATCAACTCTCAATGACTGGAGGAGAACAACTTCGAGAACCAATCAACATTCTCCATCTGAAGAAATTCTATGCCTAAGGCATTCAGTCTATAGTAAAATGTCTTGAAAAAATCTTTTAAATTGGAAAAAGTCCTGAAAAAATGAACATCTTGGTGAAAACCTAGCAATAGGCACCTTGATGATTCACAAAAAAATCAAAAAATATCAAAAGTACAAAAAAATTTGAAAAAATGAAAAATATAAAAAAATGAAAAAAAAAAGTGCCTTGGTGAAAACCTGGAAATAGGTGCCTTGGTAGGAAAAATAGAATCTCTACCAAGATGATGAAAACCTGGCAAACGGGTGCCACTTGTTTCAAAATGCTCCATCTATCAATGCAATTTTGGTCTTTCCCAACTTTCAGTCTTGCTTTAGTTTGTACATATCTCCCAGTTTGTTTCTACATTCTTGTTCTCAATAAGTCAGTTTATTCACGAATCAGCTCAAGCATATGTATCTTATCAATGCTTAAAACTTGGAGGCAATCACAGTCATATCTTATGGCCTCCAATGTATCTTAGATGTATCATATCCAGTTAGAGTCCTTTGAAGCTTCATCCGAGTCAGTCAATCTGTCTTGTCTCTAGAAAGGATTTTGCATCTACAAACAATGCAATCAAACATCAAACTGAAAACAATCTATGCTTTTTACAGGATTTTATCTCCTTGTATGCTTACTAATTCGCATTGAGATTTATGCATATTATGTCCTTTCGAGCTCTTTGATGATGTCCTTTATAGGATTTAGAGAGTGATGACTGGGGGCATAATCTTTTCTTTATTTTTTGCTTGTATGTAAAAATCTAACAACTTTGGAAATTCTGGATTGAAATGGTGTCCGACTGTAAGAGCCTCTATCTCAAATTGGATGGCCATGCATACCTCGACCATTGATACCTAGAAGATTCAAGGAAGTTTTGATCTAACTATTATCTTTTTGAGTGAGTTCTTTCTCCTCCTATGAAACATGATCTTACCTAAGGATGTGAATGATAAAGGGTCACTATGGGTAATTCACACTGGATTTAGAATGATCTCTTGACTGTTTGATGTGTTTGAATGCAAGGCATATTTAGGTCATCATGACATTTATTTTTTGATGCTTATACAAATTGCTATATCAAAATGGACATCATATTCAGGTCATCTTGGTGTTTGTGCCTTGGTGCTTATATCTAATCTGACATTCCGAAAACAAAATCAATATTCATATGTCCATGGTTGCCTAGCCAGTGGGTGTTGTATTGATTCTTGTGCATACACATCGATATTCATATGTCTATGGTTTCATAGCTAGTGGGCATTGTATTGATTTATCCGGTTACCTAAAAGTTCAATGATGATAACAAATTGACACATGATCAGTGACTAGGTCCTAGGTCTTAGGTTGCATTTCATACTGCATGTCTCTTTTCATTTTTGCATATTTGCATGATCTCACAATGATTAAACAAACTTCAATGCTTAAATGATTCTTCAAATCGTATCTTCAAAACTAACAAGAGTCGAATCTCACACGAAGGTTCCTCCAATGAAACAACAAGTAGAATCCTTTTTCGGGATCAAAATCAAAATTTGAGATTGTTTATATTATTAACTACTTGCATAATCAATCTTCAATTATAGTAGAAATCCATTTTTCAACTTAACTGATTATCTTCCATCAAACTATTGAAATTTCAACAATGGTCAACTCATGGTCAAATGTAGTCAAACTTGGTCGTCTGGACCTCTAAATGATGTAGAATGCATTCTCGGACGTGTTTAACCACTTCTCAAATCAATTAACATGCTTCTAAACTATCAACGCTGACTTTTCTTGTCAAATTTCAATTTTAATCCCGAAGGGGGCATGGTATTGCATATCATTCAAAGTCTGTAATCTAATTTGAAATCATATCTTTATTGATATCATATCTTTCCTCAGTAATCAAGATAACAACCACATCTAGTTACTGATTCATCAAAAGTCCTCATCGCTTGGGGCAAATCAATCATCACTCAGGGCATATTAGATTCATCGAGATCCATATCAATCTGGTATTCTCTTAATCTTGTAAATTGTATTAGTTTTTGCAACTATCGGCTCAATTGTGTTATTTCCTTGATTCTTCGGTAACTGAAAGGTTCAGATGTGATACCTACATGATTCTTCTAAGGACAAGCGAGTCTGGAATTGGTCACTCACTTCTTCTCAATCATAAGGTTTGGAATCAAGTGTTTTGACACTTTTTTTTCATTGGTTCATTTGCTGTTATAGTTAACATTATCTTTGTTCATTCAGGACCTATCATCTTCATATCAAATATTTCTATCAGCTTCTATCTCATATCAATTATCAATTTTGAATCAGTTTCATATCTATATTATACACAGACTATCTTTGAACCATTGTGCTTCGCATAGTAATTCAAAGAGGGGCAAAATGTAATACCCCAAAAATGGGCTATAGGTTCATTAACCTCTATATCAACACATCGAATGAAATCGACATCAAAGTCCTAACCAAATGCACATCTGCACATCATCGAATCCTAATTGATTATCTTAAATTCTACATCAGGGAATATTCCTAGTAATATTCCTAATCATCATAATTATCTTTAATTTAATGATTATTTGGCGATAAATCTTATTTATCCTAAAGTTTGATTAATTGAATATTCTAAATATTTAATTAATTAGATTTAATTCTGCCACTTAATTATTTAATTGAAGTTAATTCTATTTATTCCCAAATTGTATTATTTAATTTTGACAATAAATCCAAAATCCTATGAATAATTGATTAAATTTTTATTTAATTAATTAAAGCAAGTTGTCATATTTAATAATATTGTTTTTGAATAAAAGTTTGAAAAATGATTGATTAACCCATAAATCAATTGTTTTTATTTCAAAAATCAATTAAGTTGAGAATAAATCACTTTATTTATTTATTAATTCATAATTATCCATGTGCACAATTAAAGAGCAGTTAAACTCCAAATCAGAAAATCAATGCAAGTTATTGACTTTTTCGAACTCGACATCATTTTTGAGTTTTAAAGTTGATCTAAACTTCTAATTTGAGTTAAAAAGCTATTTTTGCATGATTTGCATGTTTTTGTGAATTAAATTATCTTTATTTAAAAATAACTCAAAAATCAAGCTGAGTTATTTGAGTGATTTATGACTTTTATCCATGCATCCTCAAAGCCCTAGATTTCTATAAATTAAGGCTTTAGCTCTTCACAAACCATCTCATAATTTGCGAACTTATGCTAGTGAATTGCTATCTGGAGAATCAGAGCTTCTTTGCGAATGAACCACGTTTTGTGAGATCACTTTTTTTTTCATATTATTGTTAGATCATTTTAGCATATCAATTTCCATATTAGCATAGATTCATATCAAGTTTTCATCATATCATTGCATTGAAAATTAAAAAAATATAGATTAATTGCATTCATATTTCATATTAGTTTTGCATTCAAATCCTTCATTTAGGTGTCATCAAGGTCACTGATCTTGATAACAATCTGAGAACATCATACTCGCACCTATTAGAAGGCAGTAAATCACCTGGTTAGTTTAGCTTTCAATTCATTGCATGATTTCATTTTTGCTAACCTCTAATGTTTTACTAAAGTGTTGTGTCTATAGATTAGGTAGGTTCCTCCAACGAAACAACAAGTAGAATCCTTTTTCGGGATCAAAATCAAAATCTGAGATTGTTTATATTATTAACTACTTGCATAATCAACCTTCAATCATAGTAGAAATCCATTTTTCAACTTAACTAATTATCTTCCATCAAACTATCAAAATTTCAACTTGGTCAACCATGGTCAACTCATGGTCAAACCTAGTCAAACTTGGTCTCCAGGACCTCCAAACGATGCAGAATGTGTTCTCAAACGTGTATAACCCCTTCTCAAATCAATTAATATGCTTCTGAACTATTCAACACTGACTTTTCTTGTCAGATTTCAATTTTAATCCTGAAGGAGGCATGGTATTACACATCATTCAAAGTCTGTAATCTAATTTGAAATCATATCTTTGCTAAAATTATATCTTTCCTCAGTAATCAAGACAACAACCACGTCTAGTTACTGATTCATCAAAAAAAAAAACCTCATCACTTGGGGCAAATCAATCATCGCTCGGGGCATATCAGATTCATTGAGATCCATATCAATCTGGTATTCTCTTAATCTTGTAAATTGTATCAGTTTTTGCAACTATTGGTTCAATTGTGTTATTTCCTTGGTTCTTCATTAACTGAAGGGTCTAGATGTGATACCTACATGATTCTTCTAAGGACAATCGAGTCTAAATCGGTCACTCACTTCTTTGCAATCATAAGGTTCCAAATTAGGCATTTTGACACTTTTTTGCAATCATCAGTTCATTTGCTGGCTATCTGGAGAATCGGAGCTTCTTTGCAAATCAACCACATTTTGTGAGATCACTTTTGTTTTCATATTATTGTTAGATCATTTTACCATATCAAATTTCCCTATTAGCATAGATTCATATCAAGTTTTCATCATATCATTGCATAGAAAATAAAATAAAAAATAGATTAATTGCATTCATACCTTCCATATCCATCTTTTGCATTCAAATCCTTCATTTAGGTGTCGTCAAGGTCACTGATCTTGATAACAATCTGAGAACATCATACTCACACCTATTAGAAGGTAGTAAATCACCCGGTTAGTTTACCTTTCAATTCATTGCACAATTTCATTTTTGCTAACCTCTAATGTTTTACTGAAGTGTTGTGTCTACAGATCAGGTACAATTTTCACACACACATTTATAGAGAATTGGAGCTTCTTTGCGAATCAACCACATTTTGTGAGATCACTTTTGTTTTCATATTATTGTTAGATCATTTTAGCATATCAAATTTCCATATTAGCATAGATTCATATCAAGTTTTCATCATATCATTGCATAGAAATTTTTTTAAAAAAATAGATTAATTGCATTCATACCTTCCATATCCATCTTTTGCATTCAAATCCTTCATTTAGGTGTCGTCAAGGTCACTGATCTCGATAACAATCTGAGAACATCATACTCACACCTATTAGAAGGTAGTAAATCATCTGGTTAGTTTAGCTTTCAATTCATTGCATGATTTTGTTTTTGCTAACCTCTAATATTTTACTGAAGTGTTGTGTCTATAGATCAGGTACAATTTTCACACACATAGATAATACCTTGTTTCAACAGTCCTTCACAATATTTGTCGATGGCACACTGCAAGAATCTTCACAAATTTGACTTAGCACAAATTGCTCTTCTCAATCACCTTTGAATCGCTCTCCAAATTCTCAAATCCTTGGGTGAAATGAGAATGAATGGTAATATTTCACTTTATAAACTCAAACGGTCGGGTTAGATATTCATTGAATTCTTTGTGCACTTTGTAGGTGAAATACAGTTGTCTCAGCCTTTACATGACAACTCGATTACCACATACCTATACTCTATTGAAACCGTGACTCGATCAATACTAACATTTTCATTTCAGCTCAATAGATATAACATCTCGTCTATTATAGGAACTCGACACATATTGAGTGACTCAATCAACATAATTTTTAGTGGTGAATATTCACCTTTTGGCAAATTCTAGGGAATACGTTTCATGAAATTGGTGAATCACGTAGGTATAGGCTAGCCCATATTCACCCAATCTTGACATGGTAACTGCTAAATATTCATTGGAATCGCCAATTAAATTTGTCGACCATCATATTCGCCCATAACTAATATAGCATGGTTCTTTTAACAGTCTCTTATTTGCCAACGATATTAATTATGAATTGCATATAAAATTTAAAATATCCAAATGGAATATATTGTTATCTTAACCATGACCTATTTCACCACTCATTAATTGATTGTTTTATTGGTCCACAACATATTTTGCCAACCCGCTAATTAATTGTTTTATTGGTCCATGACGTATTTCACCAACCTGGTAATTAATTGTTTTATTGACCACCACATATTTTTAATTTTTCACCAAAAATAGCATTGATCAGGTTGGCATTCGGCACATTTTCACCAAAAGCCCAGGAATTTTTAAAAAAAAAAATGGAAATTTGGAATTTGGAATCATGGATTGATATAAATTCAAATAAAATTTAGAAAACTTAAAAGTAGTCTTATCATGCGTCGTTACAAATTTTTGGAGCTAGAGGGCTAGATTTACAAATAAGAATCTTACAACAGTAAATAAAGGATTCAACATTTCAAAGTGTCAAAATTCAGAGGAAGCAGGACAAAGGTAAACAATTATTTGTTCACATTTCACAGTATTGCTATTAATTTTAATTCTTAGAGGCTAGAATCCTTGTGACTAGTGAGAGGTCATTGGGTGAAGATGTCGGACAAGGGTGACTATCCTAAGATTGAGTATCATCAGGCTACTACTACTAAAGGGATTCAGATATCAGGGGAGATTGAGACTGAGACTTCTCATCGTGCTCAAGGTAGTGAAGAGATTGGAAAGCTAGACAAGGGTAAGATTCCTCAAGGCAGTGAAGGGTAGGGTAAGACTCCTTAGGGTAGTGAAGGGCCTAGGAGGCCATCAAAATGCCCAAAACTTAAAGATACTACCATAAAGGATTTCTTTGGAGTTGGCAATGTTTCTACTCCATCATCATATGCAATTGCGAGTGCAAAAGCCATTCACAGTAGCTCACCCGTACCAGTACCACAAGTTGGGGTTATCATTGAGTTGAATGAAAATCAAAATGCATCAAATGAGGATAACAATGGTGGCATGAGAGAAGATGTTATAAGGGATATGCAAAACCAATTGGAAGAAAATGCTAGCAATGAAGATAATAATGATGTTGGTAGGAAGAAAAGAAAGAGAGAAGTAAAAATGGGGTGGAGTGGGAAATGGAAAGAAATTTTAAGGTTGATTGGGTAGAAAAGTACTAGTTCATTGAACCAGTCCTAAGTAATGATGAACCAATAGAATGCAGGTGTAAGATTTGTACCTATAAAATTAAAAGAGAGAAGAAGTTACAACTAAAGCTTGACACTATAGAAAAGCATCTTGGTAAAGTTTATGAAAAATAGACCATAAACATACAAGAAATATCAGTAGTGAGATGGAAATCAAAGGAAGAATGTCTTCATGTTAAGTATGCCATAAAATATGAATATCATAACAAGAGAATGGTAGTAATTGCTAGTAGTGAAAATCCAATCAAGGTTGGGTTTAAACATGCATCCAATGAAGAAAACCTGGCAAAGACCGTTCAGATGAGTGTTGCTTTATATATTATGTCTAGAGGGCATGCTATGAGAGACTTCTCAAAATATGGTAATTTATTATCTTTTTTGAAAGTTCCTCACTATCCTATGTCACATTGGTCAACAAACGTTGGATTGTAAATGGCAAACTATCTTTCTGAGGTGGAAAAACAAAATTTATAGGAGAAAGTAAAATATTGCAGATTCATTTCATTATCCATAGATGAAATTACTGCAGTAGATAACACTTCTTGGGTTTGTATGCATGTGTATACAGTAAAAGAACATGTCTACCAAGCTCATCTACTTTGCATTTGTAAAATGAGGGGCAATTCAATAGCAGAAAACTTATATTTTGAAGTGAAGAATGCTTTGAATGAAATTGCTGGTATGGATGATTTGACAATTGGAAAGAAGTTACCATGTGTTGGAGCTGAAGGAGCTGCAGTAATGCAAGGCCAAAGAAATGGTCTCTGTGCAAGATTACAAACTAGTATTGTACCTTACATGCTTGGCATACATTGCATGGCCCATCGAATGAATTTAGCATATAAAATTGTAAGCGATTTTCGTACAGTGTCAAAAGTTGAAGATCTACTTCATGACATATACTCTTACTTCTATAGAAGTCCTAAACGTTTTGCAGAATTTAAGATTTTCTCAGAGGGACTAACACTAGGAAAAAAGCTTCTTAAGGATGTTGAGACCATATGGATCTCTTTGCATGGACCAATAGAAAGAGTTCTAACAGAATATCAATCCTTGATTGGAGTAATATATGAGAAATACCTCATAGTAGACAAAGTTCCTAATTTATTACATAAGTTAAGTGATATAGAGACTCTATTAACTTTAGCCATTCTTCTCCCCATGCTGGATTTAATGAAAAAAATTGTTAAGAAAGCCCAAGACAAGACTATGCATATCCATGAGTACTCAGATTTACGTAGAATGACATGCATTTCCTTGGATAATTTATACCCAAATATGATAACTCTTCAAAGCCCAAATTTTTTTAGGTGGAAAATAATTACAAATTTGAATCATGATGAGAATTTTTTACAATTCAATGCAAAAAATGAGTTATGTGTGTTTGTGAAAGGATGTGAAATACCAATGCACCAATCTAAGATGGGCAAGCAAGGCAGACTACTTCAAGTTAAAAGGGCTGATTTTGACAGGTTTGTTAAATCTATTAGTGAGACTTTGAAGTCAATTTCCTACCAACTTTCAAGTGAGATTCATGAAAGATTCCCTCAAGAAGAAATTCCTGAAGCCATGGGTCGTGTGTTTCCTTATTTTTGGAAAAACGTCAAAGATAGACAAATTGATGCTCATATGTTTCATAAAAAAATTGATCAATTGATTAGAGAGTTTTCAAAACATGCAGATTGCAATGGACAACCAATTGAAAGAATTATAGATTCATCTAATATTAAAAAACAATGTAGACAATTTGCATCATGTATGAAATTGCAATTAAAAAACTTGGAGAATCCATTTGAACCTAGTAATGCCAGGCTTTGGAAAAGGATAGAGCAGAGTAAAGTATTGCGTGATTCAATATAAGAATATTTCAAACTTGTTGATTTATGTCAAACAATAATTTTGGGGTCGGTGGAACATGAAATATTTTTCAATGCATTGGGGTTTTTGAAATCAAAGATCAAAAACAAACTAGACAGAAATTTGGAAACTTTCTTGAGGTTGTTTGTAACTCAGTACAATGTTAGAGACTTTCCTTATGATAGGGCACTGGCAATTTGGAATTCCCTACGTGAAAGATGAGGGCTTTTGAACACTTCAAAACATGGTGGTTCTAAGACAAATGATGGATCTTGGTCCCAGACTTGAAATGAAGATGAAGAATTTTTTTATTTTGAATACCCAACTTAGAATGAGGAAGAACCTCTTGCTGGTAGTAGTAGTCAATTTCAAGAGCTGTATTCCATTTGGGATATAGAAGCAACAGACTGCTCACTGACATTGAGTGAAACTGAAGAGTGAAGTGATTTAGAATTAGCAATGCATTCAGTTAATAAGTATTTAGAATTTTATACACTGTGTACTTATTACTATACTTGTTGGATAAATTGATAATGGACTTGATTCTGAATATTTATTATTGACAATTTGACTCATATTACAAGTAATAAGTATTGCTCATGATTTTTGTAATTTGAATTTTGATTTTTGTAATTTGTAATTTGAATTCATGATTTTTGTAATGTAGAATGTTCATGAAATTTTTAATTTGAATTGTTGATGGTGAATACATAAAAATGCTATATTGTATTGATGTATAACTATATCAGTACATTCCTAATAGGGCCTATATGACAAAATGCTATTATCAAAACTTCCTTTACAAAGTAATATCCACCACCCTTAAAAAAAGAAGAAAACTTGCTATATATACCACTGGCTATCTTGGAATCCTCAAAGAAAGGATGCAACAAGCTTCGGATAGCCAGGATAGTGACTTTCACTATAGACAAAAAGAACAAACATATTGACAAAAAGATTGGAGAAACAGGAAGCAATTTCCCAACAATGGAATCTTCACATCTGGCACCTTTGTCTGAGGCTATTTCAGAGCAGTTTCTTAGAGTTGTTGCATGAATGATGACCACCATTATAGGATAACTTACATCATTCTATGTATGATACATTCTCTCCCTATTTTTCAGGATTAGGTGCCAGGTGTACCTCACTCTTCTTCCTCTACTTCTAGCTCCTTGACAGCTGACTTCCTTTTCTTTTGCCTTGTACTCATATCCCATACTATCACATCATCATATAAAGGCCAAACATATCCATGAAAAACTTGTAACAACTTAATCTTTCTATCCCACCTGGAGTCAGTGATGCCCTTAACATCTACATCAAATTTAATGCAATCATTTTCAACTTTAATCAAGTTGTCAATTATGTTGTTGCACCCATCTAAGTCCAAAGAACCATCACTGCCGAGGAAATCCTCTTGCTTAATCATTATTTGGCTCATTCCTAATTTCCACTCATCCAAACTTAGCACACTTCCATCATAATTGTAGAAAGAGGGAAAATATTTTCTATAATCCTTATTAAACATGGCCAACTTGGCCTTTATCTGATTTGACTTTCCCTTGAAAAAGCTTGAGGTGTGACGCAAGGGCAGGGTAGATACAAGCAGAATCAAGCAGAATTGAGTCTACTTGAATCCACAACAAGCCCTTGCTCAAAGTTACACAAAGGAAGCAATATAATGTCACATGAAATCAATGGAAACACAATGGATATGAGACAATCAACTGGCAGCAACAACAGAGAATTATATTATTTCTTTCAACATGCCCGGCTATGAGGCCTTCTGGGTTTCGGCCTTATACAATGAGAATTATGAATTCAGAATTATAGCTTGCATCCTATATTTTTCTCCAATGATGTATCTTGATAATCCTTCCTATATGTCACCCATGATGCTCTACTACATCAATCTAGAACCCTTATATAGCCAGCTAAGCCACAGGTCGGCTAGTCAGGCATTTAATTACAATATAGGTCCAGTCTCAAGATTTAAACCAAAACTAATGCTAGAATGAATATAAATTGATGTTCCTTTGGATTCAGGTCCTAACTTGAACCAGGAACATGCCTTTAAGTGTGAAAGGTCCCATATGAGCACACGGAACATCGCAAGAAGAAACACCACACATTTCACCCAAAAACTGGCAGGAAATAGGTCCTGAGGAAAAATAGGCATAACTTTTTACTCATAATGAATTGGATTTTGTGCTCTTGGGAAATGATAGTGATTTAGGTCCAATTTAAGTCTTTAAGTGAGAAAAATAAAATTCCTTATAGATCAAGGTCGCCAACATGAACAATCAGCACCAAAACTGCAGTAACAGCTCAAAGATGAAAGCTGGCAAAAAATAGGTCATGTGCCAAAAAGGCCATAACTTTTGACTCATAATGAATTGGAAGATACATTCTTGGGGAATGATATTAATTTAGGTCCCCTTGAATCCATAAAGTGAAAAAAATAATATTCCTTATGGATCAAGAGAACCAACATGAACAATCAGCACCAAAACTACAAGAAAGCACTGTTTTGATGGCAAGGAAAATAGCTGTAACTTTGAAACAGTCCATCCAAACTTGATGTTCTCATAGGAGAAGGTTCCCAAATAGGTCCCCAAAATGATGTAAGCTTCACACACCATTAAACTATCAAATTCAAATATTATAAAGAAAACTACAGCAAATAGGTACAAAAATCAGAAAATGGTTTTGGTTGATGCAAGATTGCCAAAGACCTAAGATGCTCCTGCATCAGACACCTAGGGTAAATAAAGAACTGATGTCCACATCAAGCACTACTCATAATCTAACCTAAATCATAAAGATCCAACTCAGCTTGTGTAATCCATGAACTGTCCTCAACTGGCTTGTCTTTCCACTGAACTAGATATTCCATGTAGTCTTTTCCTCTTGTACTCTTGCCAACTCTACTATTCAAGAACTTTTCAATGTTGTCGCTATTCTTCTGCAAATGAATCATAACCTCATCTCCAACTTCAAAATATTTATGTCTCCTTCTCTTATCTACTCTTTGTTTATATTTCAGATTACTATCCTCCAAATTCTTTTTAACTTCATCATGTAAAGTTCTGATGTATTCTGCAAAATGATCAGCTTCAGCACTTCTTCTGGTCTCAGTAGGTAAATCTCTTAGCTCTGTGGTTCCCTTAGGATGAAATCCATTAACAATCTCAAATGGTGTCTTCTTAGTGCTTCTATTCACTAAATTATTATATACAAACTCTGCTTGTGCCAAAATCAAATCCCAATTAGCAAGTTTCTCTCCAACTAAACATCTCAACAAGTTTCCCAAACTTCTATTCACAACTTCAGTCTGTCCATCTGTCTGAGGGTGAAATGTAGAACTAAAATTCAAATCAGTATTCATCTTCTTCCAAAGTGTCCTCCAAAAATAACTAGTAAACTTAGTATTTCTGTCTGAAACAATAGATTTAGGCAAACCATGAAATCTTACCACTTCCTTGAAGAATAATTCAGCTACATGCAATGCATCAGATGTCTTCTTACAAGGTATGAAATGAGCCATCTTAGAAAATCTATCAACCACTACCAAAATAGAATCATTACCTCTCTGAGTTCTAGGAAATCCAAGAACAAAGTCCATACTCACATCTTCCCAAGGTCTATTAGGTACAGGAAAAGGTGTATACAATCCTGAATTCTGACTAGTTCCTTTTTCTGTTTGGCAAATTCTGCAACCTCTAACCATTCTCTATACATCTCTGTAAATCTATGGCCAAAAGTATCTTTCTAAAATCAAATTCACTATCTTATCAATCCCAAAATGTCTAGCAAGTCCACCACTATGTTTCTCCTTCATTATGTTCTCTCTCATAGATCCTCTAGGTATGCACAACCGAACTCCTTTAAACAACATGTCTTCTTGAATGAAATAATCAGACCACTTATCACTCACTATGTGTTCTTTACAAGCTTTCCAAGGCTCTGAAAAATCAATGTCAGCCTCATATAAATACTTCAAATCATCAAAACCAAGTACTTCAACTCTCATTTCTGTCAGCAAATTTCTTCTTCTGTCAAGGCATCAGCAACCTTATTTGACTATCCACTCTTATGCTTCAATGAAAAGGAAATTTTTTTCAAGAACTCAACCCACTTCATATGTCTCTAATTTAACATATTCTAACTTCCCAAATACTGCAAAGCTTTATGGTCATTATACAACACAAAATCTTTAGGCATCAAATAATGTCTCCACTTCTTCAAAGCTTGAACAATAGCATAGAATTCCTGGTCATAAACTGAATATTTTCTCTTAGCATCATTCAAATTTTCACTAAAGAAAGCTATAGGTTTTCCTTCTTGACTCAAAATATCTCCAATTGCACTATCACTAGCATCACATTCAACTTGAAAAAATTTATTAAAATCAAGCAAAGTAAGTGTAGGAAACTCTACAATTCTTTGTTTCAATGTTTCAAAACTCCTTTGTGCTCCATGTGTCCATTTGAAATCCTTTTTATCTCCTCTCATAGTTTCAGTCATTGCATTACAAATAGAACTAAAATTTCTGATGAACTTCCTATAAAAACTTGCCAATCCATGAAATGATCTTACCTCTCCAACATTCTCTGGTGTAGGCCAATCAAGTATAGCTCTCACTTTCTCAAGATCCATCTTTAATCCATCAACTGAAATTACAAAACCAAGGTACACAATATCTTCTTTCATAAATGAACATTTCTTCAAATTAATTAGCCACTTTTCTTCCTTCAATCTCTGCAATACTTGTCTGATATGTTCAATATGTTCCTCCTTACTCTTACTGAATATCAAATGTCATCAAGATATATAATCAAAAACTTACCCAAGAATCTTTTCAGAACTTCATTCATCAGCCTCATAAAAGTACTAGGTGCATTAGTCAAACCAAAAGGCATAACGAACCATTCATACAAACCTTCAGTAGTCTTAAAAGTAGTTTTCCATTCATCCCCTTCTCTGATCCTTATCTGATGATATCCACTTTTCAAATCAATCTTTGTGAAATACTTTGCTCCACTTAAACTGTCCATTATGTCATCCATCCTAGGCAAAGGAAATCTTTACTTTACTGTTATCTTGTTTATAGCTCTAGAATCAGTGCACATTCTCCATTCTCCATTCTCCATTCTTTTTAGGTGCTAATATAGCAAGTATTGCACAAGTACTCAGACTTTCCCTAATCAAACCTCTTTCAAGCAATTCTTGCACTTGTCTATTCAATTCAGTCTTTTCATCAGGTGTCAACCCATGTGGTGCTTTATTAGGCAAACTAGCTCTAGGTATCAAATCCATACAATGACTTATACTTCTCATAGGTGGTAAACCATCAGGTACATTATCAGAAATGATGTCATAAAATTCATTCAATAAAGGCTTAACTTTAGGTGCATGTTCTAACTCATCTTGTTTCTTAGTCTTTCTTGGAATAAAAGAAAAGCAAACATTATGTTCTTTCATTTCTCTTGCAAACTTTTTACCATCAACCAAACATACTCTGACTATGGTACAGTGACTTTCATCAAACTTCTCTATCAAAGGCAACAACACTTGTTTCTTTCCATCCATCCAAATAGTATATTGATTCAATCTACCATCATGCAAAGCTTTCCTATCATACTGCCAAGGTCTACCCAAAAGAATATGACAACAATCTATAGGCATAATATCACACAAGACTTAATCATGATAATTCCCAATTTTGAATTTAACAAGGCATTGTTCACTTACAAGTAGTTTATGCTCCTACTAGATCCAAGCAATATGATAAGGTTTAGGATGTTTCAATCTTTGCAACTACAATTTGCTAACCAGCTCTTCAGATGCCAAATTATCAGAACTTCCACTATTAATGATTACCTTGCAACATTTATCAGCGATCTTACATTTGGTTCTGAACAAACTTTTCCTCAAAATAGGTTCCTCATCAACTTCTTCATTCCACAAGATCCTTCTTAGCATCAAGTTCTCACCATGTTCGGGTTCATTAGACATTTCCTCAACTTCTTCACAAGCCAAATTATTTCTACCATTACCTCTAGTCTTCTTTCCAGAGTTAGTACATTCAAAAGCTCTATGTCCTTCTTCACCACATTTGTAACAAGTACCTTTAAACCAAGATTTCTCTTCTCTTCTACCATTATTGTTATTCTTAGAGTAACTAGTATAGCTACCTCTAGAGTAATTACCTCTTTTAGTAGGCTCATCTTTCCATCCTTTATCTTGCACTAAATTTTCAGATCTGCTACTTTCTCCATTAGATCTACCTCTACTTCTCTGAAATCTACCATGTCTTTTTGTCAATCTTTCTTCAGCCTTCAAAGAAAATTGGTATGCTTCTTCCACACTATCAATATTCACATAACTAAACTCATATTGAATAGATGTCCTTAGGCCATTCAAATATCTAGCCACCTTCTCAACTTCATCATCCACATGTCCAGATCTGATATCCAATTTGTAAAATTCCTCAGTATATTCTTTCACACTCATGTCCTTTTGTCTCAGATTTTGCATCTTTCTCATCAGATTAACTTGGTAGTCAGCTGGAAGAAACTTCTTCTTCATCTTTCCAAGCATCTTCATCCATGTTTTGATCTTTTCTTTTCCTCTCTTCTGTCTCTCAGTTTGCAAATGATCCCACCAAAGAGATGCATGCCCTTTCAACTTTGTGACTGCTATCTTAACCTTCTTATTATCAGGAGTACCTTCATACTCAAAGTATTTATCCATCTCAGAGATCCAATCCAAAAGTGTATCGGTCTCAAGTCTTCCATCATAGCAAGCAACTTCAATTGCAGGTCTGGAGTTAGCCTTAGACAAAACTCTCAAAAGTCTTTCCTCATCTTGTTCAACTTTAGGTTCAACATTAGGTGCTGCTTCTTCTTCTTCATCACTAACATCTTCAAGATGTGCTCCTCTTCTCTAGGCCATCTCTACAACTTCAAGCCTAGTTGCAATTTGCCTCAACATATCCATGATAGCATTATCATTTCCTCTACCACAAACCATCTTGACAATTAGGTTCCAGCAAGATCGTAACCTTCTGCAAGTTATAGGTCAGATCTCAAATCTGCCACCCTACAACCAAATCCAATAAGGTTCTCCATGATCCAATCCACAAGAAAGAACTCACTCTGATACCACTTGACGCAGGGGTAGGGTAGATACAAGCAGAATCAAGTAGAATCGAGTCCACTTGAATCCACAACAAGCCCTTGCTCAAAGTTACACAATGGAAGCAATATAATATCACATGAAATCAATGGAAACACAATGGATATGAGACAATCAACTGGCAGCAACAACAAAGAATTATATTATTTCTTTCAACATGCCCGGCAGTGAGGCCTTCCAGGTTTCGGCCTTATACAATGAGAATTATGAATTCAGAATTACAGCTTGCATCCTATCTTTTTCTCCAATGATGTATCTTGATAATCCTTCCTATATCTCACCCATTATGCTCTACTACATCAATCTAGACCCCTTACATAGCCAGCTAAGCCACAGGTCGGCCAGTCAGGCATTTAATTACAATATAGGTCCAGTCTCAAGATTTAAACCAAAACTAATGCTAGAATGAATATAAATTGATTCACCTTTGGATTTAGGTCCTAAATTGAACCAATAACATTCCTTTAAGTGTGAAAGGTCCCATATGAGCACACAAAACATCACAAGAAGAAACACCACACATTTCACCCAAAAACTGGCAGGAAATAGGTCCTGAGGCAAAATAGGCATAACTTTTTACTCATAATGAATTGAAGTTTGTGCTCTTGGGAAATGATATTAATTTAGGTCCACTTTAATTCCTTAACTGTGCAAAAGAAAATTCCTTATAGATCAAGGTCTCCAACATGAACAATCAGCACCAAAACTGCAGTAACAGCTCAAACGTGAAAGCTGGCAGAAAATAGGTCATGTGCCAAAAAGGCCATAACTTTTGACTCATAATGAATTGGAAGCTGTGCTCTTGGTTGATGATATTGATTTAGGTCCCCTTGAAAACATTAAGTTTGAAAAATAATATTCCTTATGGATCAAGAGAACCAACATGAACAATCAGCACCAAAACTACAGGAAAACACTGTTCCGATGGCAAGGAAAATAGTTGTAACTTTGAAACAGTCCATCCAAACTTGATGTGCTCATAGGAGAAGGTTCCAAAATAGGTCCCCAACATGATGTAAGCTTCACACACCATGAAAATATCAAATGAAAATATTATAAAGAAAACTACAGCAAACAGGTACAAAAATCAGAAAATGTTTTTGGTTGATGCAAGATTGCCAAAGACCTAAGATGCTCTTGCATCAAGGTGGCACTAACTAATCTTATCTTCTCATAAACCTCAGTAAAAAGCTCAAGAATATCTAGCCTATTAGGTTGCAATGCATAAATTTTCTCAAATAATTAATTCCTTCCTGACCATACACTGTAAATTGGCTCTAAAGATGCCATTGCCTCATTCACTTTTTCATTAATCCTATGCAGCATGTCAATTGATTTATGGACTGAGTCCATTTTATCCTTTATTTTCTCAAACCTATGATGCATAATATCCAATATTGCTTTTAGGGTAGCATCAAGCCTCACCTTTTCTAAATCTTTAGATGGCCCTTCAGATGCCTCTGCCATTGGTTGAGCTACTACCTCAATTTGCAATGCTGGAGGAGGATCTGCCTTTGAAAATTCTTCAAGATTCATCTTTAGATCATTAAATTCATCCTCTATGACCTTGATTCACATTAACTTTAGGTCTCTATCCTTTGCAAATTTCATTGAATTATCAAATAGAAGAGCATATATGTTTGCTAATTAGGTTGTCTTTGCTTCATTGAGGTGAGCAAAATGTGTCATAGCCTTGGACACCTCAAGATCAGTGGTATTCTAAATAGTCCATATGATCTTATCTCCCTTTGTTTCATCATCAATGCTCACTAGAGAAAGCTTTTGAGTCCTAGGGGCAAGAGACCACATTTCAATAGCCTGGGACTTAGCATCATAGCCACTTTCCCTTATCATGTCTCTAATGTGCACCTCATAAGATAGGCTACCCTCTAGTTGCTTTCTAATCTAATCTATGATGAAAGTTGAAGTTAGATCCCATCCAGGAGTCAGAAGCATTCCACTTGATTTCACCATTTATCTGCCCTCATCAATAGTAATATTCTCAAAGCTAGGGTCATATTAAGTTAGAACCCTCAAGGTCTCCTCACTTGGTTCCATTCCCTCTGGCAGAGCCTAAGCAATCTCCTATGATTTCTTCCAAATGAGGAAGTTCTTGAATTCATCACTTTTGATGAACTGGTCATCACTGAGGAATTCCTCTTGATATAACTCCCTCACATCTTTTCCAAGTGCAAGAGGCATTTCCTTTTCTTCTTTAGACACTATCTTTTTGCCCTATCTTATAGCTTTTCTCAATTGGTGATGATAAGCTCGGTCACCAGGTACTAGAGCAGAAGCTCTATCTATCATCTTTTTTTGTTTCTTCTCCTTAGAAGGTTCAACCACCTCAAGTTTTTATTTCTTCAATGCTGGCTCTAAGATTTCCCATGTTTCTGGTGGATCTTGAGTCAAGTCAATGATAGGTGACTTCACTAGGCTATCACCCTCCTGTGATTCATTAGTATATTCCTCACAATTTGAAGAGGAATATTCCTTTTTCAGATCTAATTTCTCCTCAAGAAACCCTTCCATTTGACTAGATAGGGTGCCATACATTTCAATCATTTTTTCCATCCTTTTCAAATAAGGGAGATCACGGAAAAACCCCTTAAAATCAATCTTGGCTGCTTTGAGTTGGGCCTCCAATTTTAACAAATCAAATTATTTGGTCCATCTCCTATGAGCCTCATCCAGATCATTTTCTAAGATGTTTCTTATCACATCTTACTTGTCATGGCCTTCATGCTCCCTTATTGTCCCAATGTTTGGAATCAATGTCATCCTAGCAGTCTTGATGAAATCTTTAGGATCAATGTATTTGCAAGTACTAGAAATCATCTTGAAATGATTTAGCCAGCTACTCAACTGGTACAAAGCTCTCTTTCCAATTGAGAAAATACCTACCCTGAATTTCCTTGGCATGAAGGTACCCTTCCTATGTGGTGCCAAGTGCTCCTTATCAATCCAGATCAACTGCCAAATGAATTCAATAGGGAAACCCTAGGTGGTACAAATTTTGCAAGTAAATGTGGCGGTTGAGGGTAGCCGTAAACTTTGATTTCTATAAAATTATCCCCTAGGTAGAATTCACCCCAATTGTGGTTTCCCTACCAGTTATCTTCATACTGCATGGGCCTTAAAAGCTTCAAAATCTTAGGTTGCAACCTTACCAAATTTGTCCCTAATAAACTTAGAATTGGGAAAACAATAAAATTTTGGAACACAAAAAAATTACACTCGTTAGAGGTGTAATTCCACACTCTTATCCAATACTGCATTGGATTAGGATGGCGTTCAAATGTGAGCCTAAGCTTCAACATCCTTGCATCCAAACTATTGATATTGAAATATAAAATTAGATGCATCAGGAGGGAGTAATGCATGAACCTAATGGGCCTCTTATTTATTTAACAACCATCAAACTCTCATGCGTTCTATTTAATAAATATTGGATATAATCATAATCAATATTGGTGTGGGAATTTTGAATGTCTAGAATTATCATTAGTAAATCAGTAGGCAATTTCTCTTCATCTCCATCTAACCCTAGAACTCTACACAACCCATGACATAAAAAATTCATATAGAAGTTGAGGGACTTGAACTCAAATGGGGCATTCATGCTTGTAGGGTGAGGAGCTATGTATTTACCTTGCTTTGGGATGTGCCTAACCATTTGACTTTTTACTAATCCTACATGACTTACGTACTTTTGCCTTTCTTTTTTCAAGTCTATCTTTGTAGAGGAAGAGGAATAGAAATCAAAAGCCTTCATAAATGACCCCCTATCTAAGGTTACCAAGGCAAGTTGATCTTCTTTCCTAGTATTTTTTTAAATAGGGTCATACAATCTAGCCAACTCAATGATTAAGTCTACATCTAAGAAAATATCTGGCACAATTAATTTTGCCATCCCCAAAGCCCAAGCATTGAAAATTTGTATAGCTTTATGTCTATTATTATAAAAATAAGTGAAGATTGTGTAACCTAAACCAAAAGGAGTGATAGGGTCTCTGTAATTCTCCATTAAATCCTCAAAATCCATATCAATAGCTTTCTTATTCTGGTTGGACCCGGGAAGCAATTTGAGGAACTCATCTGAATAATTGGGCTTCCCCTTATCTTCACCACTTTGTTCTTTGGACCCTCCACCGGATGACACCATGCTTGGCTCCGGTTGGCTCCTTCAAATATGAATATTTCTTAGCTCTACAACTTCTTTTCACTTCTCACTCGCTACTTTTGCACTAACAATCACAACTATCTTCTAAAAACTTCGAGCACAGAAAGAAATGGAGTCCTATCTATCTATCATTGAGAATTGAATGCATGCAGTTGCCAAAATCATTACAAATCAAACCTTGATCACTTCTACATTCAATTCTACATATTACCAACTTCAAATCAAGGCTTTCCATGGCGTGGATGTTGATAGGTTGATTTAAAAACTTAGAAATAAAGCAGAAAAGAAATGATCACTATTTAGCTTTAAAACCCTTATTTACTGATAAAAACCCTTGGTTAATTTTGATTGGATGACTTTTTACTTTTTTCCAATTCGGTAGAGTACTTTTCCACATAGCAATGGCTATCATCACTCTTTATTAATGAACACTTAACTAGATTTGATTTGGAGATCCAGTGAACAAAGGCTCAACCTGCAATCATAACTTTCAAAGTCATCCACACTGTCAACCTGTCCTTTGCATTATGCATATCTTTGTGGCCTTCAACTACAAATTGCCATCATAAACACTGAAGTCATGTGCACCGTCAACCTGACCATTATGTATCTTTGTAACTATTAGCATCGACCTTCCTTTTCACCTACCGAAGCTATGCACATTGTCACCAGTTACCACAAACTATTCTGAAGCTATGCAAATGCCAAATTGTTAATCACAAACTTACTTGACCTTTGCGTATCTTTGTGGCCTACAACTCTAAACTGCCAACATAACAACCAAAGTCACACACAGTCACACCATCAACATGACCATTGCATATCTTCATAACTGTTAGCCATCGACCCTCCTTTTAGCCTTCTGAAGCTACACAAAATGTCCTCACAAAGGCTTTCTTAAACCCATGCACTTGAAACCTTAACCACAGTCTCATTTGGAGATCTAGTGAACAACTCCATCTCTTAATCTCTAAATGCCTTGCTTAACTAATTTATCCCATGATTCAATGAACAAAGGCATCTTGTATTCTCTAAAATAAATATTTAACCACGGTCTCATTTGGAGATTGGGTGAACAACCTTAATCTCCCAATCGCTGAATACTTTTCATAACTTGAGTTACTTTCTGAGATTAAGTGCTGATCGTAGATCTTGAAAGAAATAAGCAGCTCTCACTATCACTTAATCTTTTAAACCATTATCATTTAATCATGAGATTCAATGAATACAATATTCACTGAATCTCCCAAAGTTTGAAACATTAATTATTTTATTCCAAGATCAAGCAACTGAAGAAAATTTCACCTTTTAATAAACTTTACCAAATTATTTTATTGGAGCCGCCAAACTTAGTGAATAGGAGATCATGACTCAATCGTTGAATCACAAAATAACTTGATGTAGGCCCCATTCATTGTGAGATTAAGATGCCACCATTGATCCAAAAGATGATCAATGGTCCTCGCTAAGTCATTGGAAAAATTAGAGCCTAACCACCCAATTCAGCGAATAAGAGATAACCGTCACGCCTAGTCGCTGAATGTTATGAGAAAACTATCAGATATTAAGAGATTGGGAGACCATAGAGTGGCCAATTCACTAAAAGAAAGACTAATCACAACCAGAACTAGGAGATTCAGCAACCAAGGGAAAACTTAACAAGGATCAGACCCTGTTAGGAGTCTTTTACAATTGTTCATGTTAGGGGAGAGGATGCACTGTCCAAGAGCTCACTGCTCAAATGGGCGAAGGTTACAACCTTCTGAATAATAGATACACACTATATCTAGATCTTGGTGAATTGTACTTAGACCTACTATCTAGATTAGTTCCAATGAATGGAACAAGTACTTTACTTGGTCACATAGACCTTCTTCTAATGGCTCAACACTTCACATACTCTACTCTGTTGTGCTTAATCAACCATGAACCACCCTCTAGCAATCACAAATGACTACCTATAAATATCTTTCCTCTAAATGATATAATCATTTCAGCCTATTAGAACCACCTTGAAATCATATTAGAGAAACCATAACAAACTTCAATAAACATTATGTTGGCTCTACTATGCACGCAACACATTCTAAGACCTATCCAATAAGATAACTGTAGACGCATGCAACACACTATCGGCTCTACCAAAACAACTTGATCTTTCTCTATAGGCTGAATTAACTCATGCACTCTTAACCAAAAATCAATAACACTTCTCCAAGCTTAACTCCATGGGCGCATACCTTAAAAATAGGTGCAACTCAAGAACCAATAAAATCTTTGTCAGCTCTTCTGAACAAACATAGGAAACTACTGCTGGCAAATAGCGACTGTATAGCTTCACTTCTACTCATCAACAGACTATGCATCCATAACTAAAACATCACTAACATGTCTTCAACATATATTCAAGTGCGTAAGGATCCATGATAACTGTATGGACAACCATACATAGAACACTGTCTATTACTGTGTTAGGAACATTGCTAACACAAGCTACTATATAACTATTTGTACTAATAGTTAGCCTTTGCACCCATGATATTGTGTTGATATAATGTCTATGCTACATATACTGAAAGGTTACTGCATAAGACTTCCACACATGCTACTTTCTATATGTTGTCATCAATGACAAACATAAAAATAGTATTGGCCTGCTGGCAAATCTCCAACAATCTCCCCCTTTGGCATTGATGGCAACATGTGGAATGAAAAACCACCACCAACCCAAATGAATATTTTTTTTATAAAATTCTCCATTTCCTCTTCAAAAACTCCCCCAAAGATGAATCCTTCATGTGCTGCAATATTTTCTAATATTCTTTATTTCCTCAACTGTACTATTGTCGTAACTAAATGTTGGTCCCCCTTAGTATATTACTCCTCTTTTTACTTATGTTTTTCATGACTCTGTATATTACTCCTCCTTTGACATCAATGGAAAAGGGCACCATTCATTTTAAGCACCGGTACTACTCCTGAGGTAGAGTAGTCAACCTTCCATCAGTCCTAGAGGACTGATGCCTTTCCTTCTTTTTTCTAAATACAATCAGGGAAGGGAATTACTCCCAACTTCTCCCTGAGATACTCAAAAGTATCCTTAGGCAAGGGCTTTGTGAATATATCTACCAACTAATCTTTAGTACTCACATAGTCCAACTTGACTTCTTTCTCTGCCACTTTCTCTCTTAGGAAGTAATACTTTATCTCAATGTGCTTTGTCTTTGCATGCATCACATGGTTCTTTGACATATTGATAGTGCTAGTGTTATCACAGTGAATAACAATAGGATAATCAATCTAAATTCCAAAATCTTTTATCATCTGCTTGATCCAAAAAATTGTAGAATAATTTAGGGCTGCTGCAACATACTCCACTTCTGTTGTTGACTAAGAAATACAATTTTATTTCTTTCTTGTCCAAGTGACAATTTTATCACCAAGAAACACTGCTCCACCTAATATACTCTTTCTATCATCAACACATCCTGCCCAATTTGCATCAGTGTACACATGAAGCTCAACATTTTCTGAGTTAGGATACCATAGATCATAATCTATAGTGCCCTACAAGTATTTGAATATTATTTTTACTACCATGAGGTGACTTTGTTTAGGTTCTGCTGCAAATCTTCGAACTATGCCAACTGCATTGGAAATATCAAGTCTAGTGTGAGTAAGATATATGAGTTTAACAATCATAGACTTGTACAATGTTATATCTACTACTAGTGAGTCATCTTCTTTTGTAAGCTTCCATCCAGTGATCATAGGGGTTCCTACTAGTTTGCAATCATCCATCTTGAATTTCTTTAGTATTTATTTCACATACTTTGACTAATTAATAAAAATTCCTTTTTCTGTCTGCTGCACATTGAGTCCCAAAAAGTATTTGATAGGACCAATCATACTCATCTCAAATTCATTTTGCATCTCTTTGGAAAATCCATCACTGATTTTGTCATTACCTCCAAAGATAATGTTATCAACAAATATAGCTACAAGTAGAAAACCTTCAGATGTCTCTCTAATAAATAGATTACAATCTGATGCTCTTTTCTTGAATCTAGTCTTCATTAAGTATCCATCTAGTCTCTCATACCATGCTCTAGGGGCTTCCTTAAGTCCATAGAGGGCCTTCTTCAATCTGCATACCATATCAAGTCTGTCTGATAAGGTGAATCCTTCTGGCTGCTCAATGTATACTTCTTCTTTCAAGTCTCCATTCAGGAATGCTAACTTGACATCCATCTGATAAACTTTGAAGTTTTTGACTCTAGCAAGGCTAAAAAAAACTTAATGGCTTTTAATCTTCTCACAGGTGAAAATGTGTCTGAATAATCAATGCCTTCTCTTTGCCCATATTCCTTACATACTAATCTTTCTTTATTTCTTACTACTGTACCATTTTCATTCATCTTGTTTTTGAATATCAACTTTGTTCCAATCACATTCTTATCACTAGGTCTTGGGACTAGTGCCCAAGTGTCATTCTTAATTATCTGATCAAGTTCTTCTTTCATAGCATCATGTCAATCTGAATCATTACAAGCATCTTCAACACTTCAAGGTTCAATCTGAGATAGTAAACATACCGATTCATTGCTAGCTGAATTCTTTTCTTGTGATCTTGTTAAGACTTTGCTGCTCTGATCTCCAATGATGTCTTCCTTGGAATGATTTCTATATGTAAACTTTGGAACTTTAGGTGATGATGACTCATCAGCCTTAGGATTATTTTCTTCACTTGTCTCAGGGTCATTAAATAACATGTCAATACTGTCAAACATTTCCTCAATGACTGTCTAACTAGTGGAGGGTCTAGGTTCTTCTTCAATCATGGGTGAGTAATCATGATATCTTTCTTGAATTGTAAACTTTTCATCAATCTTTACATGAGTACTTTCTATGATCTTTTTCAACCTTAAATTGAAACATCTATAAGTTTTACTTTTAGTAGAGTAACCAAGAAAAATACCTTCATCACTTCTTGCATTAAACTTGCCTACTGATTGATCCCTCTTGATGTAGCACTTGCTTCCAAAGATCCTGAAGTATTTTAATGTGGGAACATTACCAAACCATATCTCATATGGTGTTTTGTCAGCACCTAGCCTTAATTGAATTCTATTGATGGTATAGACTATTGTATTGACTGCATCTCTCCAATAGGTATGTGCAATTTTTTCTTCTATCATAATGGTGCACACTGTATCAAGAATGATCCTATTCCTTCTTTCTACAATTCCTTTCTACTGAGGGGTTCTAGGTGCACTTAACTATCTCTTTATGCCATGTTCTTCACAGTACTCATAGAATCTATCAGAGGTGAATTCTCCTCCTCTATCTGATCTCAAACATTTTATCTTTAGTCTAGATTCATTCTCAACCTTAGCTTTGAATATTTTGAACTTCTCAAAAGCTTCTGACTTATCTTTCAAGAATGCAACCCACATCATCCTAGTATAATCATCAACAAACAAAAAGAAATACCTTTCACCATAGTATGATCTTGTTTGAGTTGGACCACATAGGTCTGTATGAATCAGATCCAACTTCTTCTCTTCTGAATTCTTCTTGCTCCTGAATGAATTTCTAACATGCTTCCCCATCACACATTCCTTTCAAATAGTATCAATTGGCTTTGCTACATAAGGTAGATCTCTTACTGCCTTAACATTTCTCATCTTTACTATATTATCAAAATTGATATGACATAGTCTTTTATGCCACAACCAACTGTCATCAACTTTAGCAATAAAACAACTTGCTTCTCAATTGAGTTGAAAAGCATTACCTCTTGTCTTTGAACCTGATGCAATCATAACACCATCTTTTTTGTTAATGATGCATTTGTCATCTTTGAACTCCAATTGATAGCCTTTTCCAAGTAACTGACCAACATTGAGAAGGTTGTGTTTCAAACCATCAACATAAACAACATCATCAGTACTATTCTTTCCATCCAAGGTGATGGCTCCTCTACCAACTATTGGTTAAGGAGTGTTGTCTCCAAATCTGACCATACCACCATTGTATTTGTCCAAATGAATAAACCTACCTTTATCACCTATCATGTGATTGTTGGAAACTGCAATTGAAACAATTGTTGTATTGTCATTGATGTCAAACCTTAACTGGTAAGACTATTTCTACTTAGGAAAGTACTATATCTATGGTGAGAAGGGAAAGAAAGGTTGGTAACAATAGCACCTAAGGAAAGGTTGAGTTATCTTGATACTAAAAAGTGTACTTGATTATGCTGCACAATGATGAGACAATGTATTGTTTATCTTAGTAAGATTGAAGACTAAACTAGTAGGCTTAACCGAGCAAAAATGAAGAAATCATGTTTAAGCTGAGTTATGATAGAGTTGACCGAGTTAGTGGATGTCGAGGAAAAATCTAGTGTCGACCGAACATCAGTAAATTGTCGAGGAAGACAATATTTACCGAGGAAATAGTTTTAGTAGTGATCAAGTATTTTACATCGAGACCAAGTGGATGATTACAGTATTGACCGAGCATCAGCAATTTTATATTTGAAGAGAATTCAGATTTGGAGCTGACATTGTTGAATTCTTGGATTATGTAAAACGTGTTGACTTTATTTATTAATTTTATGGAAGCACTTAATGCTTTGTAAAATGTTTTATTGTAAATCTTTATGAGATTTGAGATGCTTCTAGAAGAGGAGACGAAGAACATGAAGCGGGTAGATTCAATGTATTTGACCTAACCCTAAGATCTACGAAGGAGATTAAGTGGAAAAAGATAAGTTAACCTAACAGAGGAAAGTATTAAGGGAACCCAAGCATTAGGTATGTGTATGCATGGGTGAAGTAGATGCTGGAAGAACAGTAAAGTTTTATTGACTGTATAAGTGAAAAGGCTGAAGGAAAAGTGTGGTGATTTCTTGAAGGAAAGTTTCGAGCAGATCAGAAGTGGAGATGGAAAAGTTTCAAAGTCATTAAACCAACATTTGTGTATAGAATTGGATCTGATATTTGCAAAGTGAGTTGTATGTTTTCAGATCAATACTACTGCTACTTTCTAGTCAAAATCCTTTTAACAGAGGTTGACCTAACAGTCATATGTTAAATCATTTGAACAAGGTTGCATTCTAATGGAGTGTATGTAAGTCCTTTGACCAAGCTCACTTTTAACAGGGTGATTGAAATCCTTTAACTAGGTCACACTTGACAGTGTGTATTGTAACCTTTGATAGGGTTGGCTTTTAACTGAGCTCACTTCAGAAGAGTGAAAATAACAGTAGCATGTTACAAAGTGGTTTTGCCCATATTGGGTTTCCACTATAAATCCTGGTGTCAATACTTGTGTGAATGTTTTTGGGTTTGAAAATTTCTATATTTTACAAGTTAGATACAGCTGGGTAGTGGGCTGTTGAGTTATATGTTTCTATTATTGAATCAGTGATGACCGAGTTTGTTTTGGTTGCTTGATCTGATTTGAAGAAAAGTTTTTTAAGTTATTTTATACATTAAGACCTGAGAATAATAGATTCACCCCCCCCCCCTCTCTGTTGTTCTAAATCATATTAACAATTGGTATCAGAGTTGTGTGGCTTATTGGTGTTTACAGAAAGCAAGTTTAAAGGGGCTTCAAGCAAATGATCAAGATGTATAAGGACATACTGAAGCTGAATAAGGAAAATTTCCCTGCATGGCAAAGCTTGATGAAGTTGCATCTTGCTAGTATTGGTGATTCTTCAAAGTAATGCATTGAGCATGACTATGTCACACCTATTGCACCTTTGACTACCAAGGAAATGAGAGCTAAGCAAGAACACAATCAGGCAATGCTGGAAATTGCATCTGCCCTAAGCTATCCAAAATTTGAGGACATTAAGGACTGCACAACTGCTAAAGATATGTGGGACACTCTTGCAAAGATCTATGGTGGTGATCTATATGTACTGAAAGCTAAAGCTGAGAGTCTCAAAGGTAAGTTTGATGAAATGAAAATGAATGAAGATGAAAACATTGCACAATATTATGGCAGAATAAAAGAAATTGTGAATGCTATTAGAGGAGCAAATGGAACTATTGATGATGAGACCATAATTGGAAAAGTGTTAAGACCTCTACATCCTATATATGCTATTAAGATCTTAGCTATTCAGGAATCTAGATGTAACTTTGCAAATGTGCTTACTTTGGAAGGTTTGATTGGCAAGCTAACTACTTTTGAATTGTCTAATTATGATAATTTCACTGTTGGTAGTATTGGAAATGTTGAATCTGCTTTTAAGTCATAGTTAGTCTTGAGAAAGCCTAAAAAGGAAAAAGAAAGATGCATCAATGAAAGTGAGGATGACAGTGACACTTCTGATGAAGATCTTGAAGATCTAGAAGCTCTTATGGCTAGAAGACTGAGAAGACGAAAAGGAAAATATAAAGGTAAACTCCCTATTAAATGTTTTGCATGTAACAAGGTTGGTCATATAGCTGCTAGATGTCCTGATAGGAAGGATAAAGATGAATAAAGAAACAATAGACAAAAAGATAGAAGAGATGACAAAGGCTACCAAAGGTACAAAGACTACAAAGAAAAGGGTAAGAAATCCTGTTACATTGCTGAAGAAGAGACTAACACTGATAGTGATGATTTTGAAATTGAGGTAGTCTATGTTGCAATGAAAGATGAATCTGATGAGGATGAGAAAACTACATTGATTTCCTATGTGAACAAGAATGATAAATGGATTATTGATAGTGGTTGTTCACATCACATGACTGGTGACAAGATTAAGTTTGAGACCCTACATCATTATAAAGGTAAAAGTGTAACATTTGGTAATGATGCACCATGTCCTATTAGAGGAAAAGGATTCATTAAACTGACTAATAAGATCTCTTGTGAAAAATCTTATTGGGTTGAAGGATTGAATTATAATTTTTTAAGTGTTTCTCAGCTCAACAAAACTGGTTAACAAGTGGAATTTCATCACAAGAAAGCTAAGATATTTGATGCTACTAGTGAACTAATTGGAAGTGGTGAGCAGACTAGAGGTAATTTGTTCTATCTTGACCTATCTGAAGAAATATGTATGTTTGCACAACTTAATGACATTTGGTTATGGCATAAGAGGCTATGTCATGTTAACTTTGACAATCTGGTAGAGATAAGTAAGAAGAAGAAAGTAAGAGGCCTACCTAGATTGAAGAAACCTGAGAATGTGATGTGCAAAGAATGTCAGTTAGGAAAAATGACTAAGTCAAGTTTCAAGAGCAAATCCTTTACTTCTGAACACATTTTAGATTTGGTTCATACTGGCCTTTATGGACCTATGGGTATACAAAGTTACTGTGGTGCTAGATATTTTATCTTGTTTGTTGATGATCATACCAGGATGATGCATGTAATGTTTCTAAAAGAAAAATCTGATGCTTTTCAATTTTTTAAGTGGTATTTGGCTAAGGTTAAGAAGGAGATAGGTAGGAACCTGAAATGTCTTAGATCTGACCATGGTGGAGAATTTACATCAAATGAATTTAATCTGTTTTGTAATGATAGAGGAATCAAAAGATAGATGTCTGCACCTAGGAAACCTCCATAGAATGGTATAGCAGAAAGAAGGAACATATCTATTTTGGACTGTGCAAGGACATTATTGATTGAAAAGAATGTGGCATAGAAATACTGGAAAGAAGCTATAAGTATAGCTGTTTACACTCTTAACCAGGTACAGATCAAGAAAGGTACAAATATAACACCCTATGAATTATGGTATGGGCATGCACCGAGTGTTAAATACTTTGGAATCTTTGGAAGCAAGTGTTACATATTGAAAGACAATAGGAATGGAAATTTTGATGCTAAAAGTGATGAAGGCATATTCCTAGGCTACTCCACAAAAAGTAAAGCTTATAAGTGTTTGAACTCTAACACTAACAAAATTGTGGAAAGTGTGAATGTAAAAATTGATGAGTATGCAGAAAGAAATGAGGCTGATAGCAAAAGAGAACCAGAAGATTATAAATCTTTTGTGTACATTGAGGAAATAGAAGAGGCAAGTAACAGACCTGTACTTGATGTCGAGTCTCAGGCAAGCATTGTCAAGCGTCAGGAAAATAGTGCCGAGAGAGAACAAGAACATGCCGAGCTACAAGATAATGCTGCTAAGGATCAGGAAGAGGTTGATGAGAATTTAGAAGCTGAATTTGACAATCTTGTTGGGGAACCTGATGAAATAGAAGAGAAAAATGCTGAACCTATTTTGGAAAAATATGTAAGAAGACATCACAAGCCTAAACAAATAATTGGAGATAGAGACACTGGAATTCAAACCAAAAGCAAGACAAAAGATCCAACATGCTTACTATGTGAATTTGAACCTAAGACAACTAAAGAGGCATTAGAAAATGAAGACTAGATACAAGCAATGAATGAAGAGATTGACCAGATTGAGAAAAATGAAACCTGGACTCTGGTGCCAAGACCTATAGATAAGAATGTTATAGGAAAAAAGTGGGTATTTCGAAACAAGTTGATTCAAAAAGGTGAAATCATTAGGAACAAAGCTAGACTAGTATGCAAAGGCTACACACAAGAAGAAGGAATTGATTATGGGGAGACATTTTCCCCTGTAGCTAGATAGGAAGGAGTCAGAACTCTGCTTGCATATGCTACTTATAAAGATTTCAAGGTATATCAAATGGATGTCAAGTCTACATTTTTAAATGGTATACTGGAAGAAGAAGTTTACATAGAATAGCCAGAAGGTTTTATTGATCCAAACAGAAGACACATGGTATGAAAACTAAACAAAGCTTTATATGGATTGAAACAAGCTCCCAGACCATGGTATGAGTGGTTGCATAAGTATCTGATACAAATTGGATTTTCCAAGGTAAATGACACAAGCAATCTATATATGAAAGATGAAGAAGGTAGAGGATTTTGTTGGCCAAAATTTTTGTTGATGACATTATTTTTGGTGGACAAGATGCATTGTGTAAAAAAATTTCACATGAAATGCAAACTAAATTTGAGATGAGTATGTTTGGTGAGATCGAATTCTTTGTTGGTTTACAAGTATATTAGATGAAGAAAGGTATTTTCATTACACAATCTATGTTAATGAAATACTAATTTTTTTTGGAATGGAAGATGCTAGACTAGTGGGAACTCCTATGGTTACTAGACAAAAGTTGTCTAAGAATGATGATGCTGCAGAAGTTAACCAGACTTTGTATAGATCCATGATTGGAAAATTACAGTATGTTGTACATAGTAGACCTGATATTGCATTAGTTGTTGGGATTGTAGCAAGATTCTCTACCAATCCTAAGGAAACACACATGATGGTGGTGAAAAGAATCATGAGATACTTGAAGGAACTACTGACTATGGGTTATACTACAAGAAGAATGACAAATTTGAACTTAGATTATATATTGATGCTAATTGGGCAGAAAATGTAGATGACAGAAAGAGCACTAGTGGTGGATCTTTCTTTCTTGGATAGATATTAGTCTCCTGAACAAGAAAGAAACAAAATTGCATTTCCCAATCTACTGCTGAAGCCAAGTATGTTGCTGCTGCAGTAAATTGTTCAAATTTGATATGGATAAAACAGTTGTTGATAGGCATGAAAGAAGAAATCCCTGAACTTGTTGTTATTTTCTGTGACAACACAAGTGCTATCAAAATTTCTAAGAATCCAATGATGCACACTAAGACCAAGCACATAGCAATCAAGTATCACTATTTGAGGGAATTAGTACAAGACAAGGAAGTCCAAATGGAATATGTGAATACAAAAGAACAATTGGTAGACATATTCACTAAAGATTTACCTAAAGAAGCTCATGATTACCTGAGAAGTCAATTAGGGGTCCTTCCCCTAACTAAGGCTTCTTAGCCAAGCTAGGAGCACTGCATCAACTATGCTACAACAGAACATTTAACACATTGATGCAGAAGATTGTCACACTTTAGGACTGTCCTAGAGCTGTGAAGAAGAAGAAAAGACAACAAATTAGTCATAAGCAAGATGATAGAGAGAGAAACATTTTGCTGAATAGATATATCTACTTCTGTTGGAAGTATGTTTGAGTTGTTGCTTTGGCATTTTTGTCAAAGATGGAGATTGAAATGAAATGATACTATAACACATGACATTGAAAGTAAGGGAGATTGAACTGAAATGAAAGATCAAGATAAGAGGGAGATCCAAATACTTCTGACGGTCACAGAAGTAAGATTTACTAATTTTGAATCAGAATGAAGCTAAGGATATTATAAATTTTCTCTGATGGACAGATAATTTTTTTTTGGATTGGGTGGTAATCAATGTGTTATTCAGGTGATATCATATGGTGTTGCCATCAATTCCAAAGAGGGAGATTGTTGAAAACTACAATTGAAACAATTGTTGTATTGTCATTGATGTCAAACCTTAACTGGTAAGATTGTTGCTACTTAGGAAAGTACTATATCTATGGTGAGAATGGAAAGAAAGGTTGGTAACAATAGCACCTAAGGAAAGGTTGAGTTATCTTGATACTACAAAGTGTACTTGATTATGTTGCACAATGATGAGACAATGTATTGTTTATCTTAGTAAGATTGAAGACTAAACTAGTAGGCTTAATTGAGCAAAAATGAAGAAATCATGTTTAAGCCGAGTTATGACAGAGTCGACCGAGTTAGTGGATGCCGAGTAAAAATCTAGTGTCGACCGAGTATCAGTAAATTGCTGAGGAAGATAGTATTTGTTGAGGAAATAGTTTTAGTAGTGACCGAGTGTTTTAAATGGAGACCGAGTCAATGATCACAGTATTGACCAAGCATCAGCAATTTTATATTTGAAGAGAATTCAGATTTGTAGCTGACATTGTTGAATTCTTGGATTATGTAAAATGTGTTGACTTTATTTATTGATTGTATGGAAGCATTTAATGCTTTGTAAAATATTTTATTGTAAATCTTTATGAGATTTGGGATGATTCTAGAAGAGGAGATGAAGAACATGAAGTAGGTAGATTCAATGTATTTGACCTAACCCTAAGATCTACGAAGGAGATTAAGCAGCAAAAGATAAGTTAACCTAACAGAGGAAAGTATTAAGGGAACTGAAGCATTAGGTATGTGTATGCATGGGTGAAGTAGATTCTGGAAGAACAGTAAATTTTTATTGACTGTATAAGTGAAAAGGATGAAGGAAAAGTGTGGTGATTGCTTGAAGGAAAGTTCTGAGCAGATCAGAAGTGGAGATGGAAAAGTTTCAAAGTCAATAAACCAGCATTTGTGTACGGAATTGGATCTGATATTTGCAAAGTGATTTGTAATTTTTTAGATCAATACTACTGCTACTTTCTAACCATTATAATAGTCAAAATCCTTTTAACAGAGGTTGACCTAACAGTCATATGTTAAATCATTTGAACAAGGTTTCATTCTAATGGAGTGTATGTAATTCCTTTGACCGGGCTCACTTTTAACAGGGTGATTGAAATCCTTTAACTAGGTCACACTTGACAGTGTGTATTGTAACCTTTGACAGGGTTGGCTTTTAACCAAGCTCACTTCAGAAGAGTGAAAATAATAGTAGCATGTTACAAAGTGGTTTTTCCCATATTGGGTTTCCACTATAAATCCTGGTGTCAATACTTGTGTGAATTTTTTTGGGTTTGAACATTTTTGTGTTTTACAAGTTAGATACAGTTGGGTAGTGGATTGTTGAGTTATATATTTCTACTATTGAATCAGTGATGACTGAGTTTTTTTTGGTTGCTTGATCTTATTTGAAGAAAAGTTTTTGAAGTTATTTTATACATTAGGACCTGAGAACAACTAATTCACCCCCCTCGCCCTCTTTTTTTTTCTAAATCATATTAACAGTGATGTGAACAACCACTGTCTATAATCCAGTCTGTCCTTATGTCAGCTTGTGAAATCAATGCTAGCTCTTGATTTTCTTTGTTATCTTCATGAATTGTCTTGTTATTCATTTTTTCTATAACAACAATGAATCCAATTTCTTCTTCACTAGATTCTTTATCTGAAACTCCATCTCCAACATAGTAGCATTCCTTAGAATACTTAGGCTTGTAATCCTTCTTGAACTTTTTAGCTCTAGTGGGACACTTAGATGCAAAGTGACCAATCTTATTACACTAAAAGCACTTAAATGCTAATTAACCTTCATATTTTCCTTTTTCTTTCTTTTCTCTTTTAGCAATCATAGCAATAAAATCATCTAATGTTTTCTTTTCATCATTATCATCAAAATTACTAGAAGTGTTTGCAAAATTCTTACCATGAACTATTTCTTTGAAAGCTGTCTCACTTTTTGGTTCTGTCTTCATTCTTGAAATCTCAAAAGCTAAGATTTTGCTGATCAAGGTCTCGCTCTTGAAATTTGATGTTAGTTGCATGGTCTCATCAAGGATGTTGATCTTTCTTTCATATTCAGGAGTGAGGGTAGTCATTAACTTGTCCATAATGTCCTCCTCTGAAATCTCTCCACCATTGTTCCTGATTCCAGCAACTGCTTCATTAATCCTCTGATTGTAAGCTCTGATATTTTCTTCAGGTAGCATCTCTAATGCATTTTATCTTTTCTTCCATGTCTTTCTACACACATTCTTTTCTTTTTTGTCTCCTTCAAATATGTCTTCTAGGTGCTTCCATATTTTATGGGCTATATCTATCTTTTTTACTTCTAAAAATTCACCATCAGATAGGGTGCTGATAAGGGCTTCTTTAGCAATAGCATTCTGATGAAACAATTCCTTTTGTGTCTCAGTAGTATCATCTTTTGCAAGGTCTTCTAAAGTAGGAATCTTGGCTGCTTTGATAGTTACATTAAAAAATTCAAAAGAAATGCACTACAAATGAGTCACCATCTTATTCTTCCAATCAAGATAATTCTCTCTAGAAAACTTAGGAATCTCTTTCCTAAAGTACGCCATCTGATCAACCTCAAGCTGTTAAAATTTCTCTCTAAGGCACTTGGCTCTGATACCAATTGTTAGGAATAGTCCCAAGAGATAACTGAGAGGGGGGGGTGAATAAGTTATCTACAAGATTCAATTCTTTATCCAATTAAGTATACTTAAACATAAAGCATAAACACAATAAAAGAACACATGAACACAACACCAAAATTTTGGTTACGGGGAAACCCAAATAGGTAAAAACTCCAGTGGGACTTGATATCCACTAATATTCTGTACTATTGTATAATGATCCTTGTTAGAAGATCATTTACACTGTTAGGAGTAGCTTTACAATATATTAAGTATAGTAGACCTAGTCAAGGGTCAGGCCCTATTAGGAGTCTTTTACAATTGTCCATGTTATGGGAGAGGACGCACTATCCAAGAGCTCACTGCTCAAATGGGTGAAGGTTACAACCTTCTGAATAATAGATACACACTTTATCTAGATCTTGGTGAACTGTGCTTAGACCTACTATTTGGATCAGTTCCAATGAATGGAATAAGTACTTTACTTGGTCACATAGACCTTCTTTTGATGGCTCAACACTTCACACACTCTGCTCTATTGTGCTTAATCAACCATGAAGCACCCTCTAGCAATCACAAATGACTGCCTATAAATATCTTTCCTCTAAATGATATAATCAAGTCAGCCTATTAGAACCACCTTAAAATCATATTAGAGAAACCATAAAAAACTTCAATAAACATTATGTCAGCTCTACTATGCATGCAACACATTTTGGGACCTGTCTAATAAGATAATTGTAGATGCACACAACACACTGTCAGCTCTACCAAAACAACTCGATCTTTCTCTACAAGATGAATTAACTCATGTTCTCTTAACCAAATATCAATAACACTTCTCCAAGCTTAACTCCAAAGGAGCATACCTTAAAGATTGGCACAACTCAAGAACCAATAAAATCTTTGTTGACTCTTTTGAACAAACATAGGAAACTATTGTTGGCAAATAGCGATTGCATAACTTCACTTCTACTCATCAAAAGACTATGCATCCATAACTAAAACATCACTAACATGTGTTCAACATATATTCAAGCACACAAGGCTCCATGATAACTATACAAACAACCATACATAGAACACTGTCTATTACTCTATTAGGAACACTGCTAACACAAGCTACTATATAACTGTCTATACTAATAGTTAACCTCTGTGCCCATGATATCATGATGATATCATGTCTATGCTACATATACTAAAATCTTACTACATAATACTTCCACATATGCTACTTTCCATATGTTTTCATCAATGAAAAACATACAATTAGTACTAGCCTACTCGCAAATCTCCAACACTAATACACAGTTGCCAGCTCACCAAATACTTTAGTGACATGAAAAATTATTACGAGATTCAAGGAAAGGAAGATCACGTGCAAATTGAGAAAAATTAAGTGGCCAAAATGAAAAAAGGTAACATGAAAATATAAGAAACTAGGGCACACTTAAGATAATTTAAAGTATTAACCCCACCAAGGGAAAAAAAGACCTAAAGAAAGGGTTTACAAGCACAATTATGATAGATTTAGAGAGATTTTAAACCCTAGACCAATGGTCAAAGCTTCCTAATTTCTTAGAAATTATCATTTGTCAATTTAATAATTTATTATTTGTCATAGTTCATAGTACATACTCATTAGTCAATTTATTATTTGTCAATTTCCTAATACTAAACATTTACTTAATTCCTTAACTCCTTGTATCAAAACCATTTAAATTTTACTTAATTCCTTAATTGCTTGAATCAAAACCATTTAAACTTTACTTAATTCTTAAATTCCTAATTTCCTAATTTCTAATTGCAAATATTAATATAATAAAATCACCATTGGTAATTTGGTATTGACATTATACATAATATACAATTATGCATTTAATTTTAAATAAATTATAACTGCGATCTTTAGGATTCAAGAATTAGAATTGAGATTCTATACTTGAGCCAATGAGCGTTTTACAAAATTACACAGGCATAGTGACCGAAAAATTGAAAACTACAAAATATCCTTGTATTAAATTTAACTTCCTTGAAATTTATACATCAAAATTTCAAATTCAAGAATCAATGATCATAGTACCAGTAACCAGACTCAGAGGTGAGAGGACAGAGACTTGAAGTCTCAAGCTTCTATGATCTATCAAAAAATTACAAAATATTTTTGTATATTTGTATTAACTAAAACTTCCTTGAAATTTATACATCAATATCCATTGTCAATGATCAATGATCAGAATTCAGAAAATAAAAACTAACATTGGCATTTGGAAAATTAAATAAATTTGGAAACAGTTATTAGAGTGACAACTAGCAGCCTGGATTCTTCAGAATCAGTCTTGATTTACAATTTTGCACCAAAGGTGTATCCACAAAAGGTGAACCACAAACATAAGATACCCTATTTGAATTAACTGACCTCCCTCTATTGGCTCTTCATCTAATACCAGAACTGTCTCAACTACTTCCATCTTCCATGTCAATATGGCAAGACCAAGGCTTGAATCTCTACAATGTTTTCCCACAACACAATATCCCTCTTTGATGGCCAAGTTACCTCTCTAACTAACTCCAAGTCTTCAAGGAATAATTTCCACTTGGCATCCGTTATGTCTCGAGCTTCAGCAACAAACTTATTCATGGTAATCTTCTATTTGTACAATTCATCCACAACTTCATAAAAAGTTAAAATGTCAGCATCACCAACAAAATAAGAAGCCACCTTGCTAGCATCCAAAATTTGGTTGAAAGAATCAACCCACTCCTACCATTCCTTCAAGTGTCCCTCTATGTCCACAATAGCAAGGATATATCCTTCAGACTCTTCAGCAAAAACCTTAAGCTTTGCCAGAATGTTTTATAACTTGCCAATGAAAAAACCATACAAATCCTTTACTAATAACACCATTTCCTTAACATCAATTATTTTGTCAGGTAACTCCATTTTTTTCCCATTAGTAAAACTAATCTATCAAAGAATTGCAAGTATGGACACCAAGTATTAAATAATGGGGTTAGTACAGACAAGGCATTAGAACATTGATACTCTATCCCCTACAAAGAAATGAAAGTACTATGAAGCATTTGAGACTTCCCTTTTAAAATATTTACTCTATGTAATAGAACCTTCTTCAAAGTCTCCTTTTTAGAAATTCCAGTATCAGTAGGCTCACATTGATCAATGTCCATTATTATCTTTTCTGTTGCAAGTTTTGGAGCTATGCTCCCCTCATGCTCAGTTTGGACCCCTGCATCACAGACCTCTGTAAATGCCTTGGACTAATTTTTTAGAGTATTTATTTCATCTTTTAACTCCTTCACAATCTTATCCAAGAAAAAATTCTTCTTCAGTTCCTCTTCAAAAAAATTTCTAGTTGCCACATAATCTCTAAATGTCTTGGCTAGCCTGTTCTCCAAGTCCTCAACCACTTCTTTATTCATGGAGGATGCATGATGTAGGAGATTTACTATCTCTGATCCTGCAGTGTCCTACAACCTCCATATTAATTGGCTACCCTATGTTGTGTCTTGGATGTCAACCAATATGGGCTTACTAGATTATGGGGCCACACACCATACTGCTAGTGTCGTAGTGTCCATATTGAATCCAGAACCCCTATGTAGTCCATTAGGGCCAAAATTTTCATAAGCTACAACTTTATCTTGCCTCTTGATTTGGTCAATTAGGAATGAGGACTCCAAGTCCCATCCAGGGATCAACAACATGCCACTTCTCTTTACAAGATCTCTTTCCTCCTCCATAGTTAATGTTTCACTATTGGGATAATAGGCCTGTAATTTTTCAATCATTTCAATAGTTTTTTCCTACGATTCCCCTGATTTCAAAGATAGTGTTAATTCATTCTACTTAACTCTAAAGAGAAAACTTTTAAACTCATCAGACTTGATGAATTCATCAGCATCTATAAACTCTTTAGCTTGGATGACCCTGTCATCCAATCTAGCTGCAGCCAATTCTAACTCATCTAGAGCTTTTTCTCTCTCATTTGCCATTCATGTCAAAAATTGTTGTCTTAAGTCAGCAAAGTAATGGCTATTACCTGGTAGTATTTGTAGTGCCTTTTTCCTTTCCTTTTGTGGTACACTCATCAACTTTTGTTTCTTTGATGGCCCCTACTCAGATGTGGATGGCTCAGCTCATTCTGTTTCTACCATAAACACCACATCAGGTTCAACTTCCTCAAGGTTTATTATGTCCTCTTCCTTCTCAAGGATTTCTGGCAATTTGGACATAATATCTTTATAATTATCTATATAGGTCAATTCTCCAAATGTATTTGAGATCAGGAAAGAAACCAGGGAAGGTAGGGTATACCTTTTTCAATTGTTCCTCCACCCTTACAATATTTTTCCATTTATAGGTTCTCTCTTCACGGGTATCTTTACTATAAATATTTCTCATAACATCCTCCTCTACCATAGGCTGATTTAGAGCCAAATTGTGATTCCTCATTTCTCTCAATGCTACTATAATGAAGTCTTTAGGGTCATACATCCTTGCTTTACCAGAGGGAAATCTCAATTGTCTCAGGAATTCATGGATTTGGTCCACGACATCTTTACCTATAGAGAAATCCCCTATTTGGAACCTCCTTTCCAAAAAGGTTCCCTTATGTCTTTTAGGGCCTAAGTGCTCTCTATCCATCATGATAAGCTACCACATGAATTCTACTATTGTCAATCTTTCTAGGACAAATTTGGCAGTATGCGTGGAGGTTGAGGGAAAGCATACACTCTTATAACAGTAAAATTCTCAAAAAAAAAACATATCACCCCAATTGTGCTTAATGTCATTTTCAATTTTAAATGATATGGATCTAAGCAATTTTATAACAAGTAAAGGAAATATTTCCCTCACAATACCTAACATGTTCATTACTGGATCCACAAAATCACTATAAAAAATAATGGAATTAGAGAAATGGTAAGTTCTATGCCATAATCTGGTCCACAGCTGAACCAGAATAGTTCCTCATGCATTCTTGGTCTCATCGATGAACCCTGGGCTGATGTGGCCAATATTTCAATAGAGGATCAGGTGCATCAACATGGAGTAGTGATTGAGCTTGAAGCTTTTCAAATCAGTCTTTGCATTCATCAACTTAGTGTGCATTACATTGATTATGTGCCCCACATAATCAAACTCCTTGTTGGTGTACAGGTCCTAAAAATCTGTAGCCATGACAAAAATGTCAGGAGTCACTGTCAAACCTCCATCCAGTCCAATAACTTTGTGTAGACCATAGATGGTATTCTGGAAATAGGGAAAGAAAAGATCAATATAAAATGAATCTACAACCTTCTTCAGTAACAATCTTGCCTCTTTCTTTTCTCTAGGAATATGCCTCCTCATAACCCTTCCATGGTAGTAACTTTTATGTCTATTAAACAAGGCCTCCTCTTCTTCTAGGTCAATATCCATGCTCATAGATCCCTGAAGGTCGAAAGCTTGAGTAAAAGTCACTCTATCTAACATGCAGAGTATAGACTTTTCATGCTTGTGGAAAGCTTGTGTCACTGGATTGTATGCTTGAATTAGCGCTTTCATGAGGTCTACATCAAAAAATACCTTAGGTACTATCAACTTTCCCAAGTTCCTGTCCCATGGATTTGAAACAGGAGGGCCTCTAAATATATTGTTATCGAAATACATGAAGATCTCATACCCAGTTGTGTTTGGGCAGATAGCTATAATACCCCAAAATTGGCACCTAATAAATCCAATCAATTTTGGTGCATTTTTGTCAATTTTACATCTTCAAAGTCCTACTTTGCTAGGAAATTTTCTCTCTCCTACCTAACTTAATTCGAGTTGATGTCAATTGCAAAAACCCTAAACTGCATTAATCAAATATTATAATTAATTCCTAAAGTCTTCAACTTTTATTAGCTAAATTACCCCTATAATAAATCAATTTAATTCTAAAGTCCTAAGTACTTTAAATTAAATTAAAACCCACCCCCTTTAGCTAATACACATAAAAAAGGGAATTAATCTTATTTAGTTATTTGAATGGACAAATATTTATTTGAATTTAATAATTCAAATTCTTTGAATGGTCACCCATATGTGGCAATAATCCATTCTTTAATTAAATAAATCTTTGAATATTTTTCTCAATTGGGAATGAAGAGTCAAGAGTTTCAAATCAAGAACCTCTTCGTTCTCTCCCCGGGCTTGTCTATTTATTGAACCTCATTCTTCATTCAAAAGGGAGCAATTTTTGAGAGTAACTTAACTATAGCATTTTTTTGTCTCAATTTCATATCTTTCAAAGCTTTCATTGCATATTTTAGATTAATTTCATCTAGTTTAATTTTGTATATTCATTGTAATTAGTTTGCTTACATGCTCATAGTTTGATCTCATATTTCTTTCAAGCTATTTAGACTAAACTTGCATCTTCATATTTCTTCCAAGCTATTAGATTAATTGCACTTCATTCTAGATTAATTTCAATTTGATTATCTTCATAAGCTTTCAAATCCCCCATTGTAGTACTGGTCTAATGATTGTTGGGCTCTCGTTCTAAGAGTAAATCAAACACCCCATCTACATAGGAGGCAACAGGTCACTTCACCATAAATTTTGAATTGAGTAATCAATACTCTCTTTCATAATTTGATTGTGTGAGTAATGACTATGTTGCATGTGTAGTTGGATTAGAGGTCCACATTCAACCACATACATTTTGGCACCCACCGTGGGGAAGAAAGATCAATTTATGGCCTCATTCTCAATTTTTTCTAACAGGAAATTTGAACTCTATCGTGCATCCGTACTTGTCTATGTATGGAATCTCACGTGAGAATCTAGAGCATACCATGCGAAGTTTTTCTCTTTGAAGCACTCTCTCCCATGAACTTTCCCATCCTTGTGCAGCACCCTATGTTTTCTCATGCGCTACCCTATGTTTTCTCATACGCTACCCTATGTTTTATCATGCACTGTGGATTACTTCCTCGCCCGAGATTTGGTTATAGTTTTTAAATTTTTCAGTCTCTATCTTTCTTGTTCTAGATTTCTAACAATTTCTATTTTCTGTTAATTTCCATTTCTCTATTCTTTTCACAGCATAACAGTTTTCTACAGGATGTTTGACAAAGAACATAAAACATGCTAATGGTTTGATTATAGGACGATAGCCAAAGATCTCATAAATTGTTGTGTTTGTTTCTTGCTTTCATTCACATAGTCTAATTAGGGCTCCATTAAAATTTCTTGAGAATTTTGATAGTGGGTAGGGAATTTGGCTCTTCATTACATGGAGGTGATGACCATGAATGAACTTGAAAACCTAATGATCCTACTAATATGATAGATTATTGGGGAAGTGGAGAAAGGTAGTGAATCTTTAACACTTCTACTTGCTAGGGGATTATGCTCTTCTCTCTCCGAGAGAACCAAAAACCCAAAATCTTGTAGATTTGGTGAAGTGAAGCTAACTTAGAGATGAACTTGCTTGATGTATTTGGGTGAAGTGATGAGGTAGAGAAGTATGATCTTCTCTCTTTGAGAGAAATAGAAAATCAAACCCTCAGATCTAAGCCAAGCTGTGTCACCTTTAGAGGGCCTGCCAGAAGTTGAACCTCTCGGAATGACCCAAGTGAGTATGCACTTTTCGCTGGTGAATCTGCCTCAATTTAATAAAGAATGCTTTGTTGAGTCTAAAGAATCCAAAGCCATATTAGCTTCCTTCTCATGATTTTGACTAGCATCTTGAGAAGGCCTTATTTGTTGTACTAAGTGGTGCCCCTCCTAGCCCTACTTGTGGGGGTGTACAACTTTCAAATGTTGGTGTGGCTGCGAGGCCTCAACCCTATATTAGGGGCACTGAAGGTTAGTATGAATAGAAGCCTATTAAAAACTTTCCTTATCTAGTGGCCTACCTAGTTCACCTCCAAAAGGAGGCATAATCTTTGCATAGGGAGGCGGAAGAATCTCTCCCGTAGATTCCCATCATAGGCATACACCTTGATGCTTGAAGGTGGTATACGAGATTGACCCCTGCCACAAGGGTAACCTTTGAATGTATACTATTGAGTCCTTGGAAATACCAAAAACACAGATGCCCTCTAGGGGGTGACATAACTATGTGAGGTGCACATATGCGCATAAGCAATGGGGCAAAGGTTTTGTCTTCTCACCATTTTTTTGGTAGGGATAAGCTATGTGTTTGTTATCGAGTCTTAAACATTGTTCAATCATTATCGAACAAAGACTCCCCTGATGCTATCAAGTTGCTTTGTCCTTGATAGGTCTGTTAATGACTACTTCTTGTATCACAATTACTTGATCTAAACCTTTGTGTCTTGAAACAAATGCTTGAAACCTCAAAATGAAATTGTTGATTAAACTATTCTTCAAACCTATCAAGAAACTAGATTTTCTGTCAAACATCAATTCAGGTTGTATCTCAGAATTCAACTTTTACCTCAAAAACTATGTCAGACTGTCAGATTTTGGATTTTTCCCACATGAAGTTTCACTTTTCAAAGCACTTTCTCATGCAAGACTTTGTTCTTTCAAATGAGGTTTGGTGTTTTCTCATGTGGCCTGGTACTCTCTCGCGTGAGACTGTAGCCCATTTTTCAAAAATAGAGACTAGATTCCCATTGACTGGTCAAACTTTTTCTTGATCTAATTTTTGTCTGAGGTTTGTTTATCTATTTCCCTATTGTTCATTGTCAGAAATTGGTTGTCTCGAGTTATGAAATGATCAATCTTTGCTTTGACTCGTGTTGTCTCTCATTGGTTTACCTTATCTCCTTATGCCTTTTGTATCTCATGTTGTGATAATCTTATCTCAGCTATTCTAGCCACCTCTTTTGATGATTCGTACCAGGTCCATCTCGCATCTTGGTTGTTCTAGCCATTTATCTTCTTTTTGTTATCTTAGAGATAGAGTCTAGCATTATCTTGAGTCTTCTCTTGTCACATCTTCGTCTATGACTGTCATGACTAAAAGTGGAAAGACTTATCCCATTCAGAATACTGATCAAGGTAGATGTGAACCTCCTAATCAAGAAATAGATCATCCTGAATCTATTGCAAAATTTGAACTTTGTAAGAGGTCCTCAAGTTCCTCATTGATTACTTTGAAAGATAGTCTATCTCAACCATCACCTCCAGTGTTTCAAGAATGTTTTAATCTATTTTTTGAAGCACAACCTGATTTCTCATTTCAAGAGCAAGACAACTCATACTTCCAAAACAACTCATTTTTCATAACTTTGGAAGACCACTCCCTCAGACTACTCCTATCATTGAATCTGTTGATATTGATCATGATATCTTACCACCTAAATTTATTAAATCTTTTGATCCTGTTCATTCACCAAAAGTTACCTTATCTGTGCCTCATCAACATTGTTCATATCACTTTACTGAGGCTTCAACCATTGCACTATTCCACACCAACAAGATGGGAGATCCATTTGATTTACAATCAGGCAAGTACAGTCAAACTTTTGATCAATCTCAAAACAATCAGTATCATGGTCAAACCTCTAATGACCCATGTCATGCTAAACCTCAGAATGAGTAGCCTCATGATCAATCTCAACATGACCAAAATCAGTCCCATAATGATGATCAATCTCGAAACAAATCTCAAGGTGATCAACAACCAACATATGTCTATCGTCCTCCTCCATTCGATCAAAACCAAGATGATCAGCAACAAGATTAGATTCTAAGCATTTATGATATTCTTGGGAATGAAAATGATGTGATAACTCAATATTAAATAAACGCTGCCAAAGCTAATAAGATTCTTGTTAAAATGATGGAGATCCTTCTCCTAAAGGAGAAAGAAAAATACTTCCTTGAGCTAGCTAAACAAGGGGCCAAGCTACCCCCAGACTATCAAGTTGAAACACTCATAGCCAAGGAAGAAGAAACTAAGACCGTAAAGTTACAAAAAATGGTTCAAGACATGCAAGATCAGATTAGTCAACTTGTGAAGAATAAGGACAAACCCGCTCAACAATTCATGATGGAAAGTATTTGTCCTTTCCCTTTTGATAGAAGTCTTCATATGCCACCTTTTCCTAGAGGTGTAGAACTCCCTAAATATGACAAATACTTGGGTACAACTGATCCCCAAGATCACTTGAGGGAGTTTGGTGCATTATCTATGGAATTCATGCACGATCAAACATATCTTATACAATTATTTCCTTGTAGTTTGGGTGGACCCGCGATGGAATGGTTTTCTAGATTGCCCACTGGCATTAAGACTTTTGAAGAAATGGCTAATTTGTTTCTCCAAAATTACTCACATAATATTCAACATCTTGTCAACATCTAGGATCTTTGCAATTTAAAACAGTGACAAGGAGAATCTTTCCTAACATTTCTCCAAAGGTGGAGACAATTATGTACAAGGTGTCCTCACAAGCTACCAAAGTCTAAAAGACTCGACATTTTCTTGGACAATATTGTCCCAGACTTTAGATACCAAGTGCAGTTACAAGGTCCTCTAACTTTTGATAGCATGATCAAACAAGCAGTGCGAATAGAGGCCTTTATGATCAAGAAAGGTGAATTGACTTTGAGTAAAGACAACAAGAACGGATTTTCAAACTCAAATAAGGATAAAGGGAAGTTTTTTAACAAGAATAGAGACATGGTGAATGATGGAGTGGTTGACAATGTGACCCTAAAACCTACTAAGACTATTTTTAATCTTTCTTCCACCATACAAGCAGTTAAAGCAGCTAAAAATCCTGTGGTGGAAAATCAGCAAACTTTGAGGTTTTCAAGAAATAAACCTTGGGCATCTCAACCCAAGCGTGAATTCACTTCCTTGGGAGAACCACTTGATGTGGTCTATAGAACTCTTGTACAGAATCATATTCTTACTCCTTTGGAAAAGCGTCTCTATGACCCACAACCATGACCTCGTTGGTGGAATGACAATGCCTATTATGACTATCACCAAAATAAGGATCATAAGACTTCTACTTTTCTTCAGCTGAAACATAAGGTCCAAGATTTGATTGATAGTGATGACATTGTTGTGGATGGCCATAACAAGAATTTGGACCATCAAGCATTTAAGGATCCCTTCCCTCCTCATGAGAGGGGTGAGTCTTCAAATGCCAAGAATACCAATGCTAAATTCAATTACATGTACACTAATGATGACAATATTATTGGTATGATCAAACCTCTTGAGATAGAGTACTACGATGTGATTACCATTAAGGGAAGTGGTGATGCTCCCAAACCTAAGACTCCTTTCATCTTGCGTAGTTCTGCATCTCATTCATCTGAATCTGAACAACCTCAAGACTATGCTAATGTGGTTACTCAATCACGAGGAAGAGTTGTTTTGAAAGGTCCTGATACTTCTACATTCACTCTGAAGAAAAATGTAGATAAGGGTCTCAATACTTCTACATCCACTCCAAAACAAATTGCGGATAAGACTGTTGTTGTCCCTACCAACAAGAACACAAAATTTATTCCTACATCTAGCTCAGCTAGTTATAGCATCTTAGATTAGCTCCAGTGAACCAATTCTCAGATTACCATTTTTGAGTTGTTGAAGATCTCACCTGCTCATAAGAAGATTTTGGATAAAGCCATCACTGAGGCAAACATTCCCAAGGATCTTGATCTCAATTGGTTCATATCTATGGTGGTTCATTTGACCTCACCTCACTATCTATCCTTCTCTAAATAAGATGATCACTCTTTGAGTCATCTGCATAACACTTCCTTGCATATAGAGGTCATGATAGGTCCTAAGCACATCTATTGAGTGCTCATAGACAATGGTGTTGGTCTTAATATATGTTCCGCTAAGCTGCTTACTCAGCTAGGTTATGATGAAAATTGTGTAGAGTCCCGCAAAAAGATTACTAGCAAAGCTTATGATGAGGAAGAATGCAAGTCCCAAGGATTAGTTGTTCTACCTCTCCACGTAGGCCTTGTTGAGAGAGATGTTATTTTTCAAGTTCTTGACATTCCTCTTGCCTACAATATCTTGTTGGGTAGGCCTTGGATTCATGGGATGCAGGTTGTTCCATCCACATACCATCAATGCATTAAGTTTCCATTCCATGGGGTGGAAGTCACTGTGCTTGCTAATACCAATTACTCTTGCAACACTCTTGCACAATCTGAAAATAGCTTTGCTCTAGCTAATAGTGAATCCACTGAGTTTTATGATGCTAAGCTAAAAGAAATGGAACAAACTTTGAGACTTAAGGATACAAGCATGGGAGAATACCAAATTGAACTTGTGCTATCATTTTCTACTCTACCTCTATCCCCATGCTCTTATGGGAGACCTTTTGAGAATAACCAACCTTCCAATGCTTCTCCTCAAATAGTTTATGATGGCACCTTTGTAAGGGCCTCTATACCTTTAGAAGATGAGGATGAAGAAAGAGCTATCAAAGCTTGGATCTATAAGGGAAAAGAGATAGCTGAAACAACTACTCCACCTCCAAACTTAGAGAAAGAACCATACAGTGAAGCCTTCAAGATCATGAAGCACTTTGGCTATAAGGGGACTGGTTCTATAGGGAAGAATGACAATGGTTTTCTAAAGCCCATTGAAGCTACAGGTCGTAGCACAAAGGATACTACTGGCTTAGGTTTCAAGAAGATCCCCTTTCATTTAGGGATTAACAAGTTTGTGCCGGAACCTGAACCTAAACTTGAACAAGAAATTGAAGATGCTACTCTAGAGGTAAATCTAGAGGCCAGCTCTGATGAAGACACATTTCCATATCCTATTCCTCCAGATCTTTCGGCACTCTTTGTAGAACCTAATGAACCTATCATACTTGTTCATATGGTAGAGACAAAGACTAATACTGATACTGATTCTGATTCTGATAAGACCTCTTCAGTGCATCAATTCACATATGAGGAATGGAAATCAACATTAAATGATGATCCCAATTTTCCAGGTGAACAATACAAGCCACCACATTTTCAAAAGTATTTTGAACAAGAACAACTCCAGCAAACCATTAATGCCACAAGGGATGAAGATGAGTTAGGTGATACTACTAGTACTAATGAAATTCCCAGATCAAGTACTAACTCACATGAATATGAGTTCAACTCTTTGTTTGATGCTAATTATGATGTAGACATAGATACTATTCACGTGTATGAAAGACTTCTCGAAGTAGGTGAAGGGTCTAGTGCTAGGCCGCATGAATTAGATGCCACCAGTATTAACTTGTCCTCTACTTCTAACGTAAGGTCTTATAGGGATTTGAATGCTCCTTTGGATGAGATCTCTCTAGGACTTGACTTTCTCATCAATGCTTTTGATGATTATAACGTGAACATGATTAAACCAGTCACTACTTCCCTTTCACTCCCCCATCCTGATCTGATAAACTAGAACTCCCCCTCATCATCCAATGAAGTCCTAACATTCTAGAATGATTACGATCTAGCCTATTACCTTCATGCTATTGAACCTGTGATGTCCTCCACCAGCAAAAGTAGTGTCAACATGATAGAGGTGGATATCAAGTATCTTAGTCAAAAAATTAAAAGAAGAAAAAATAGATGCTCTGATGGTGAAAACCACTTTGTGGCAGTATTAGAGCCAAAAATAGTAAAATTAAAAGATGTATCCGAGGGTGAAAAACTCTCTACGGCACCCAAGGATGAAATACTTGATACACTTCTAAGCCAATTTCAAGAGAGGTCATCAGTATTGATTGAGCTGACACAACTAGTAAATTTGGGTACAAAGGCTGCTCCACAGATTATTCATCTAGCACAATCATTGTCTGCCAAAGAAAAAGGAGAGTTCACTAGCTTCTTTTAGAGCAAGAAAATAAACTTTGCATGGACCTACTCTGACATGCCTAGATTAGACTCCAATCTAATCATGCACCATTTGTCCATTGCACCGAGTATTAAACCTGTTAAATAAAAGTTGTGAAAGATGCATCCACACGTAGCACTTTTGGTCAAAGCAGAGCCAGAAAAGATTCTCAAGGCTGGTTTCATAAGAACTATTGATTATGCAGAGTGGATTTCAAACATTGTTCCAGTCACTAAACATCATAAATCTATTTGTGTATGTACAAATTTTTGAGATCTCAATAAGGCATGTCCAAAAGATTACTTCCCACTGCCTAATATTGATATGATAGTAGACATGACAATAGGTTATGAGATGTATTCCTTGATGGATGGCTTTTCTAGCTATAATCAAATAAAAATTTCACCAGAAGATCAAGAAAAGACTACTTCCACATGTCCCTGGGGCACCTTTTTCTGGAATGTCATGCCTTTTGGGCTTAAGAATGTTGGAGCAACATATCAGAGAGCTGTCACTACTATTTTCCATGATATGATGCATAAAACAATGCAGGATTATGTGGACGATACTTTAGCCAAAAGCATGAAGCGAAGAACTCATCTTACAAATTTGGGTCCCATACTTGACCACATGGAAAAATTTAGTCTCAGACTTAATCCAAAGAAATGTGCTTTTGGTGTCACTTCTGGGAAACTCTTGGGTTATATCATTTCAGCCAAAGGCATAGAAGTTGATCATAAAAATTTTCAAGCTATTATGGACATGCCTCCACCCAAGAACATCAGTCAAATGAGAGGATTATAGGGAAGGCTACAATATATCTGGTGCTTCATTCCATAGTTGGTCGACAAGTCACAACCGTTCACAAAAACCTTGCATAAGGGTGTGACCTATGAATGGAATGAAGAATGTGACAAGGGACACACTCAAATAAAATAGTATCTTGCTAATCCACCTATATTGATGCCTCCTATTCATGCAAAGCTGCTTATACTATACATCTTAGTAATGAACACATCTTTGAGTGGTCTCCTAGCTCAAGAAGATCAAAACAACAAAGAGAGAGTCATATATTATATCAACAGAACATTGGTTTCCTATGAAATGAACTATTCTGTCATTGAGAATGCTTGTTTATGTTGGATACAATTGTCTAAAGGACATTGTTGGATTAGCTATGTGTTATCTTTGATGTCACACAAATGTCATATCAATTATCATTCTTAGTGTCTACCGAGCTTAGTCGGTCAACTAGGTGGTTCTTAGTGTCTACCGAGCTCAGTCGGTCAGCTAGGCGGTTCTCAATGTCTACCGAGCTTAGTCGGTTAGCTAGGCGGTTTTTAGTGTCTACCGAGATCTCTCAGGTGTCAAAGGAATCCTGATAGAAAATAGTGTTAACCGAGCCTCCTCAGTTATCAAAGGAAAATTAGTGGTTACCGAGCTCACTCAGTCTCCAAAGGATGTTGCAGAATTCGTTGTGGTTACCAAGTTCACTCGATCACCGAAAGAAATCTTTTCAGGATTAATGTTTACTGAGAAAGGTCGGCCCTTCAAAGGATTTTTTTACTACAATTTTTTTATCCCAGCCCACTGTTCTAATAATTATTAGTGTTGACTCGACAATCTAAATGTTAATTAAAATGGTATATATATATAGAAGGTCAAGTGGTGAAAAATATATACAGCATGCAGAAATCATTTTGAAGAAAGGTATGTGCAAATTTTGAAGCATGATTATATATCCTTGAGGAGCAGCAAAGATTTATTTGATCAGTAAGGATGAAGTGAAGTAGAACAGAGATCTATAATCAGCAATTCAGTTGCAAGTCATTTCATTGTTACTCTCTTACAATTGTAGCAGTGATATCAAAATCTCTTAACTGAGTTGGTTTAACAACCATTTTGTAAATCCTCTAATAAGGTGACAGTTCTATTGAATTTTTTCAAGACCTCTTACAAGGCCACTCCTAGTAGGGTGATTAAATCCTCTAACAAGGTCACACCTAACAGTGTGTTTTGTAACCTTTTACTGGGTTGGCTTCTAACCGGTCATCACTTCAAAAGAGTGAAAAAATAGTAACTAGTTACATTGGTGGTTTTTCCCATATTGGGTTTCCACAGTAAATCTAGTGTCTCTTGTGTTCATGTTATTTTCTTTATTCATGTATGTTAATCAGTGATGAATGCTTAAGAACAGTTTAATTATTACACACTTCAAAGATCAAGTTTCAGCATTTCTCTGTATGTTTACCGAGTGGCAACAATAAATAATTTGTTAAGATATCTAATGGATCAGTGGTAATATTTTTGTGGTTAATTGATCCACCCCCCTCTGAGTTACTGCATCTATATTTCCAACAATTGGTATCAGAGCTTTTTGGTGCTTGCAAGAAGGGTTTCAAGGACCTAAGCTAAAGATCAGGATGTCTTACAAAAGAGAAATTCCAAGGCTTAACAGAAATAACTTTTTAGCATGGCAAGGTCTCATGAGACTTCATCTGGCTTCCATTGGTGATTCAGGATGCAAATATATTGATCAAGAATATACAATTCCTACTGGCACATTAACTGTTGAAGACATTGGAGAGAAGAAGAACCATAACACTATGATGATAGACATTGCATCAGCTCTTAGCTATGAAGAATTTGATGAAATCAAAGACTACACAACTGCTCATGAAATGTGGAACAAGTTGAAGAAAATCTATGGCGGTGATGACAATGTGAAGAGAGCCAAAGCAGAAAGCCTAAGAGGACATTTTGATCAGATGAAAATGAGAGAAGAAGAAAACATTGCAAAATATGTTGAAAGGATCAAGACAAGTGTTAGTGCAATTAGAGCTTCTGGAGGAAAAATTGATGATGAAACTATTATAAGTAAGGTTCTTAGAACATTACTTCCTATTTTTGCAATAAGAGTTTCTGCTATTCAAGAAAGAAGATGTGAAGAAAATCACAATATAACTTTGGATGCCTTAGTTGGAAGATTGACAGCCTTTGAACTGGATAACTATGACAACTATGTTCCAACTTCTAAAAATATTGAATCAGCTTTTGAAGCCAAACTTTCACTCAAGAAAGGGAAGAAAATCCAATCAGAAAGTGAAGAAGAATCAGAGGAAAGTTTTGATAGTGATCTTGAAGTTATTGAAGCATTACTTGCAAAGAAATATTCAAGAGGCAGAGGAAAATACAAAGGTAAAACTCCCTTAATCTATTTTTCATGTGAAGAAATTGGTCATATTGTAGCTAGGTGCCCAAACAAGCAAAGCAAAGATGAGAAGAAAGGTTACAAGTACAATGTCAAGACAAATTTCAAATCATTCAAGGATAAAGGTAAGAAAACATGTTTTTTAGCTAAAGATTCGGATGATAGTGAAGAAGAAATTGTTTTCATTGCTGTAAAAGATGAATCTAATAATGATGAAGATGAGATGGCACTTATCTCTCATATAAGCAAGAATGATACATGGATTATAGATAGTGGATGTTCACATCATATGACTGGTGACAGGACTAAGTTTGAACACTTTGAAAACTTTGATGGTGGTAATGTAAGGTTTGGAAACAATGAACCTTGTTGTATAACACTAAAGGGATGAATTTCATTAACCAAAGAACTTATATGTGATAATGCATATTGGGTTGAAGGACTAAAGCATAATCTTCTAAGTGTAGCACAACTAATTAACATTGGATTCAAAGTTGAATTCATGAATGCCAAAGCAAGACTGCTGGATGACAAAGGAAAACTAATAGGATCAGGCAAACAAACCAAAGGTAACCTGTTTTATCTTGATCTTGGTGAATACTCATGTTTTATTGCTCAAATTGAAGAAATTTCATTATGGAACAAAAGGTTATATCATGTAAATTTTGATAACATGATGAAAATAAGAAAATTCAAGAAAGTAAGAGGTATTCCTACTTTGAAGAAACCTGATGTTGGTCTATGCAAGAATTGTCAAATTGGTAAAATGGGAAAGTCTAGTTTTAAAAGTAAAAACTATCAGTCTGAAGATATTTTGGAAATTGTGCATACTGATTTATGTGGACCTATTGGAATTGAGAGCTATACTAGAGAAAACTTCTTTATTCTCTTTGATGATGATTACTCTAGAATGATGACTGTTATGTAGTTAAGAGAAAATTCAGAAGCATTTGAGAAGTTCAAATGGTATTTAGCAAGAGTAGAAAAGGAAACAGGAAAAAGAATAAAATGCTTGAGATCAGATAGAGGTGGTGAATTCATCTCCCATGAATTCAATAATTTTTGCATTGAAAGAGGAATCAAAAGATAGGTATCAGCCCCGAGAACTCCTGAGCAGAATGGAATAGCTGAAAGAAGGAACAAATCTATCATGGACTGTGCAAGGACTCTAACGATTGAAAAGAACATTGCTATGAAATACTGGAAGGAAGCTATCAGCACTACAGTTCATACCTTGAACCGAGTACAGCTAAGGAAAGACACATTCAAGACTCCTTATGAGCTATGGTATGGCTACAAACCAAATGTAAGTTACCTAAAAGTATTTGGTAGTAAATGTTACATCTTAAAAGAATATATAAAAGGAAAATTTGATGTAAAAAGTGATGAAGGAATATTTTTGGGATATTCTTGCAAAAGTAAGGCATATAGATGTCTAAATTTGTCTACTCACAAAATCATAGAAAGTGCACATGTGAGAATTGATGAGTTTGCAGAAAAGACTGAAGAAGAAAGCAAAAAGGAACCAGAGGATTACAGAAGATTTGTTTACATCGAACTTGATATATTTCCAAACACATCTGTCAATAAGGAAACTACATCTACCAAGCCCAGTATAGTAATCGAGTCACAAGAAGTTCAGACCGAGTCACAAAGTACCGAGTCTCAGTCTAAAGCTACCGAGCAAGTATCTACTGAGCCCGAGCAACCTGAACCTGAAGATGAAGAAGATGACAATGTAACTCATTCAGGAAGCAAGGAACCTGTATTGGCCAAGTACGTTAGAAAGCATCATACACCAGATCAGATTATTGGAAACAAATCAGATGGTACTATGACAAGAAGTAAACTAAAAGGTACATGTTTATTTGCTGATTTTGAACCTAAAAATGTCAAAGATGCATTGGAAAATGAAAGTTGGATTGAGGCTATGAATGAATAAATAGAGAAAATAGAGAAAAATAAGACATGGACTCTTGTACCTAGGCCTAAAGATAAAAATGTAATTGGGACAAAATGGGTATTTAGAAATAAGTTGAATGAAGATGGTCAAGTATCAAGAAACAAAGCAAGATTAGTATGTAAAGGATATTCTCAAGAAGAAGGAATAGATTATGGAGAGACTTTTTCTCCTATTGCAAGATTAGAAGGTGTGAGGACTTTACTTGCATATGCAACACATAAAGGATTTAAGGTATATCAGATGGATATAAAATCTGCATTTCTCAATGGTATTCTTGAGGAAGAAGTCTACATTGAGCAACCTGAAGGTTTTATTGATCCAGAAAAAAGGGGTATGGTCTGCAAATTACACAAAGCATTGTATGGTCTAAAACAAGCTCCTAGAGCATGGTATGAAAGATTACATAACTATCTTACTCAAATTGATTTCAAAAGAACTAATGACAACAGTAATTTATACATCAAAGAAGGATCAGATAACAAAATTGTTTTGGCAGAAATATTTGTGGATGATACTGTGTTTACAGGAAATGATGATCAGTGCAAAGAATTTTTAGAGCATATGAACAAAGAATTTGAAATGTCTATGTTTAGTCAGATAAAAAATTTTGTTGGACTTCAGATTCAGCAGAGCAAAAATGGTATCTACATTACTCAGTCTAAATATATCAGGGAAATACTTAAGAAATTTGGTATGGAAGATTCAAAACTAGTTGGAACACCCATGTGTACTTGACTGAAGCTTACCAAAGATGATGATTCAAAAGAAGTAGATCAGACCTTATATAGATCAATGATTGGAAAATTACAGTTTGTAGTGCACACAAGGCCTGATATTGCCTTAGCAGTTGGTATAGTGGCAAGATTCTTAGCTAAACCCAGAGAAAATCACATGATGGCAATCAAAAGAATCTTGAGGTATTTAAGGGGAACTGAAGATTATGGTTTGTGGTATAAATTTAGAGGCAATCTGGATTTAAAAGTGTTTACTGATGCTGATTGGGTAGGAAACATTGATGACAGAAAGAGTACAAGTGGTGGAGCATTCTTTCTTGGCAAGAGGTTAGTATCTTGGACTAGTAAAAAGAAAAATTGCACATCCCAATCCACAAAAGAAGCAGAATATGTTGCTGCAATAGTAAACTGCTCTAATATTGTATGGTTTAAACAATTTTTGGAAGACATGAAGGTTGAGATCAAAGAACCAGTTGTTATGTTTTGTAACAATACAAGTGCAATAAATATTTCAAAGAATCCAGTAATGCATTCCAAAACCAATCACATTGCTATAAAATATCACTTTGTGAGAGAATTGGTGTAGGACAAGGAAATTAGATTGGAATATATTCATACAAAAGAACAAATTGCAGATATCTTCACCAAGCCACTACCTAAGGATGCATTCTTGTATCTAAGAGGCAAGTTAGGGGTCACTCCCCTGTCCGATGTTCACTAAATAAAGTTTTAGTGATGCATCAACCAGAACATGTTGAAGATCAATTAGTTGATGTAGCATAGTCAGGGAATCATTGCATATGAATTAGTACATAATGTACATTGATATTCACCGAAACTATGTAAGTTGTCTTTGGCATGTGTTGTCAAAGAGGGAGAGTTTGCTGTCATTTCAAGAAATTTCTAAGAAGAATAATTTGAGAAGTTAAGAGGGAGATTTCTCAATTAGAAAGAAGTTTGAAGATGATGGGAATCAGAATGAACCTAAGGATATGTTTCTTACTCTAGGTTTCTCTGTGAAATTTCATTATGCTATGACATATTGTGTTTCCATCAATGCAAAAGAGGGAGATTGTTGGATACAATTGTCTGAAGGACATTGTTGGATTAGCTATGTGTTGTCTTTGATGTCACACAAATTTCATATCAATTATCATTCTCAGTGTCTACCAAGCTCAGTCGGTCAACTAGGCAGTTCTCAGTGTCTACCGAGCTCAGTTGGTCAGCTAGGCGGTTCTCAGTGTCTACCGAGCTCAGTCGGTCAGCTAGGTGGTTTTTAGTGTCTATCGAGATCTCTTGGGTATCAAAAGGAATCCTGATAGAAAATAGTGTTAACTGAGCCTCCTCAGTTATCGAAGGAAAATTAGTGGTTACCGAGCTCACTCGGTCTCTGAAGGATGTTGCAGAATTCACTGTGGTTACCGAGTTCACTCGGTCACCGAAGGAAATCTTTTCAGGATTAATGTTTACCGAGCAAGGTCGGCCCTTCAAAGGATTTTGTTACTACAGTTTGTTTATCCCAGCTGACTGTTCTAATAATTATTAGTGCTGACTTGACAATCTAAATGTTAATTAGAATGGTATATATATATAGAAGGTCAATTGGTGAAAAATATATACAGCATGCAGAAATCATTTTGAAGAAAGGTATGTGCGAATTTTGAAGGATGATTAGATATCCTTGAGGAGCAGCAAAGATTTATTTGATCAGTAAGGATCTAGTGAAGTAGAACGAAGATCTATAATCAGCAATTCAGTTGCAGGTCATTTCATTGTTACTCTCTTACAATTGTAGCAGTGATATCAAAATCTCTTAACCGAGTTGGTTTAACAACCATTTTGTAAATCCTCTAACAAGGTGACAGTTCTATTGAATTATTTCAAGACCTCTTACAAGGCCACTCCTAGTAGGGTGATTAAATTCTCTAACAAGGTCACACCTAACAATGTGTTTTGTAACCTTTTATTGGGTTGGCTTCTAACTGGGCATCACTTCAGAAGAGTGAAAAATAGTAACTAGTTACATTGGTGGTTTTTCCCATATTGGGTTTCCACGGTAAATATGGTGTCTCTTGTGTTCATGTTATTTTCTTTATTCATGTATGTTAATCAGTGATGAATGCTTAAGAACAGTTTAATTATTACACACTTCAAAGATTGAGTTTCATCATTTCTCTATATGTTTACCGAGTGGCAACAGTAAATAATTTGTTATGATATCTAATGGATCAGTGGTAATATTTTTGTGGTTAACTAATTCACCCCCCCTCTCAATTACTGCATCTATATTTCCAACAGTTTAGTAGTGGTATTTGCTTCTCAGAAGTTGTGGCATTATATTCTATCTCACACCACAAGGCTTATCACAAAAATTGATCCACTGAAATACCTACTGAGCAAGGCTACCCTCATGGGTAGATTAGCAAAATGGGTAATGATACTTAGTGGATTTGACATTGAGTATGTGGAGAGAAAAGCTATTAAAGGACAATAAATTGCTGATCATCTGGCGGAAGCTCCTTTGAAAGATCACCAACCTTTGAGTATTGAATTCCCAGATGAGTCCATCATGCTTCTCACACATCAATCTTGGAGCATGTTCTTTGATGGATCATTCACTTAGCAAGGATCCAGTGTAGGCATTCTTTTTCTAACACCTCAAAGATACTCATTACCCAAAGCGTACAAAATGTTGTTTCCTTGCACAAACAACATAGCTGAATATGAAGCTCTCATCAATGGTATGAAGATAGCCCTTGAATGGCATGTGGATGAGCTCAAGGTCTTTGGAGACTCTCAGTTAATCATCAACCAGGTCAATGATGTTTACCAAACAAAAGATGACAAGCTAGTACCTTACAAAAGAATGGTGGATGATCTCAAATAGTATTTTGCACACATTTCTTTCTAGAAAATTCCAAGGGCAGATAATAAAGTAGTTGATGCTATGGCCACTCTTGCTTCAATGTTACAAATGCTAGAAAATGACTTCAGACATGAATTCCTGGTGGAGGCATTACACTACCATGCTTATGATATTCCTGAATCCAAGATGATCTATTTAGTCATTGGACACGATTCATCCCGCTACCACCATATCTATTCCTACCTTTGTGACTAGATCATTCCCGACACCTATACCCAGAATGAAAATCATCACCTCATTCATACTACTTCATGATATGTACTCATATAAAATGACTTGTATAGACAAGGTCTAAACGGTACCCTCCTTAGGTGTCTAGAACCCGATGAGTCTAAACATGCACTAGCTGAGGTACATGAAGGTATTTGTGGGTCTCATTCAAGTGGTCTGATGTTAGCCCAGAAACTTATTAGAGCTGGTTATTACTGGCCAGACATGGAAAAAGAAGTTGTTCAATATGCCAAGACTTGCAAACAATGCCAATTTCATGGGAATCTGATTCATGCTCCTGCTAAAGAGCTTAGTCCTCTTATTAGTTTCTGGTCATTTCAACAATGGACCTTTGATTTGGTAGGTCAGATACACCCTTCTTCTTCAAGAGGACATAAGTTTATCATCATAGCTACTGATTATTTTACCAAGTGGGTTGAGGTAGTGCATCTAGCTATTGCTGATGGCAAGTCTATGGCTATGTTTATACTGAACTATATCATTTGTAGATATGGTGTACCCTCATCCATTATCACTGACAACGGGGGACAATTCAAAAATAAAGACCTAATATAATTATGCACCAAAGTCAGAATCATTCAGCATTGGTCATCTATTTATTATCCTCGGGGTAATGGACAAGCAGAAGCTTCTAATAAGACAATTCTCAAAATCTTGCATCAAACAATTCATAAATCTAGTAGAGATTGGCATCTCTAGATTAATTCAACTTTGTGGGCCTACAGAACAAGTATCCAAACACCAACAAGAGCCACACCCTTTTCCTTGGTTTATGGAGTAGATGCAGTATTACCTATTGAGGTTGAGATTCCTACATTATGAATCTCTCCAAGGGACCTCATCGCTGATGAAGAAAATAGAATATCCTGGCTTCAAGAGCTTGAGTTACTTGATGAGCATCAAAAGGTGGTGTTTGATCATCTAAGAGCATACCAAAAGAGGATGTCCAAATCATACAATAAGAAAGTCATACAAAGAGAGTTCCAAGTGGGTGATCTCGTCCTAAGAGAAAACCCCAAGAATCAGGAGCAGTGAGTCCAGAAAGGGAAATTTGAACCAAACTAGCTTGGTCCATATGTTATTATTGCAGCATTTGGGTCTGGCACTTATTGACTCTCCACCACTGAAGGAGATAGCTCAAAGAGCCTATCAATTCTCTTCACTTGAAGAAATTCTATAGCTGAGGCATTCTCTATGTGCTCATGTACATACTTATTAGTCCTGAAAAAATCCTAAAAATGATATATTGGCAAAAATCCTAAATATTGCAAAATGTCCTGAAAAAATGATCATCTTAGTGAAAACTTGGCAAATAGGCACTTTGATGTATCTATTATCTTGGTGAAAACCTAGTAAACAGGTGCCTTGATAATAATAAAAAAAATTGAAAATTGAAAAAATACAAAAAAAAGTGAAAAGATCAAAAATACAAAAAAATGAAATATTCAAAAATACAAAAAAAATTTTAAAAAAGAGAAAAGTACAAAAAAATTGAAAAGAAGAAAATGTGCCATTGATGAAAACCTAGTAAACAGGCGTCATGGTAGCAAAAATAGAATCTCTGCCAAGATGGTGAAAACCTTGTAAATAGGCACCTCTTGTTTCCTGAAGCTACATCTCATCTCAACACCATTTGGCTCTTGCTTTCCTACTTTAGTTTTCTTTCCTGCTTTAGTTTGTTTCCCGCTTTAGTTTGTTTCCTACTAGCTCATGCACTTGCTTTCAGTTATTTTTGAGATTTTCCTCTACTCTTCATGAATTGGAATTGGTTCACACTTGGGGGCACCTTCCTGGTCTAGAGGGCATTGTCCTATCACTTTTGGAAGTTTTGTTCATGTATCAGTCACCAGCAATTCTTGCTGCATCTACCTGCTGATGCCTAGCTACTTTTGAGATTTCTCTCCTTGAGGATCTCCTGTGTATCAGTTTCCAGTGGTTCTTACTATGCCTACCTATCGATACATAGCTCTCATTCAAACCCCTCTCTTTTGGAATCTCTTCCTTACATTAGTCACTAGTGGTTCTCACTACGTCTGCCTTCTGATGTTTCACTCATACATTATTCTCTCTTTTGAGAATCTTCCTTGTATCGGTCACCAGTGGTTCTCACTGCATCCACCTATTGATACTTGGTTTGCACTCCAATATCACCTTGAGACTTCATCTCTTGCAATGGTCACCAGTTGTTCTCACTACGTCTGCTTGCTATCACTATCCCATTGAGACTTTGAATGTTGTATCACAAAAGTAAACTGAAACTAAAACTGATTTTGCATTCCTTTGAAGCATGTTGAGCTTTTCCTTTACTTGTTTGTTTGTTTTCTTTATCATTTCCCCTCGAGCGAATCTAAGACGTCTTTCTTGACTGAGAAATGTGAAGACTGGGGGACTGATCTTTTTTGGCTTTCTGTTTGCTAGTTTAGTTCCAATGATCCAAAGAATCTATCTAAGAGGGGTGTCCATCTGTAAGAGCCTTCATCTTGTATTGGATGGCCATGCATACCTCGAATCCTTTTATATGGATTCTTTGGTGAGGTTGGTTCTTCTCGTTGTCTATTTCAAGTGACTTATTTCTGCTACAAGTAAAATTGCTAACACTCATCCTACTAAGTGAACATAAGGGTCACTGCGAGCATTCTTTGGCAAAAGAAGGAACTCTTGCATGTCTGGTGTGTTTGTTTGCAAGCAACATTCAGGTCATTCTAGAAATTGTGCTTTGATGCTTATGTTAACTTGTTAAATTAAAAGGAATAGGTGTTCAGGTCATTCTGGCTTCTTGTTCCTTAATGCTCACATCTCATTCTGACAAATCTAAGACTTATGTCATATTCATATTCTCATGATTGTAATGTTAGTGAGAATTGTATGGCATCTTGTGATCATCTCATGCCTAAATGAACTCGATGATGATAAATACGGTGAGTCCAACAACCAAGTCCTAGGGTTTGCATCCGCTCATTCTAGGCTTGTATTTAGCTTAAGCTTGCATCTTTCATGTTAAGCTTGCATTTGAGACAATATCTTGGTACTCTCTTTATTGCTTTCTGCTCATCGAAGGTTCTCATCTTTGTCCCAGTTTCATCTTGGCTGCACAAGTGTTCTCATCCTCGCTCTTGATCTTTGAAACATATCTTTTTGATTAGTACCTCTCATATATTGCGACAATCCTGCATGAGATGATTAGTACCATATACATTACATATCCATTGCATTTTCATTACATTGTATTTATATTCATAACTCATTTTCATCCATACATTTGCATCTACATATACATGTGCATCCACTATAAGCATAAATCAAATCATACATTACACATATGCATACATTCTATCCATCTATCACTGCATTTCACATTGCATATTCATAAAAGGAAACATGTGCATTTCATTTCTATCCATACATCTAAGCATATGGAACACATCTCATAAACATCAACATCAAAGCAATATATCAACAAGTACAATGATATCAAAAATGTCGATCTCATATATATATCTCGATCCAATGTCATGTAGAAAAGAGAAGGGTGCTACTTGAGCACAGTATCAAAAATGGGCTACAATACATGGATATCAAAATAGGCTAACTATGTCCCTCACCACTTGGAGGAGGTGGTGGCAGTGGTCTCTGTGGAAGGGGCATCGGTCTCTGCGGTGGTGGCATCGGTGCCTATGGAGGTGCCTACTATGGGGGTGCCTGTGGTGGTGCCTATGGAGGTTCTGGTGGAGGTGCTTGTGGAGCTCTAGTGTACTTATAAAATGGTGGCACCTACTTTGCTAGATCCAAAATGACTCGGCTGTAAGCTACATAGTAATAAGCTACCTGGGCAGCCTCATATCTCATCTCGATCCTTGACCGTGCTGGCTCCTCCCATAGTTGCCTAATCTCAACATCTCTATCTGCTATGTGGGTCTCCTCCCTGATGACTCAAGTATGGTAGTCATCTCACTCCCGCTAGACCTTCCTCACTCTCTCACGGCTCTTCTTGAGAGCCTCTTGCAGTTGTGGTGTCCCCACTTCTATCAAAATATTAGGCATATTAGTATCATCATCTAGAGGATCTTGCTATGATGAATCACCTGCCTACTACCTGGTGGACCACTACTCCCAGTTCCTACATCTGAACCCATGGTCCTGGCTGGGATGCCAATTTGTCCAAATCTAAGCCTCAACACTCTTTTTTGCTATCCCTGTGGCCCCTACTATGCAACTTGCTATTGTGCAAGCTGCTAAACTAGTACCTACTGGGTTGGTACCTACTGGACCGGTACCTACTACGGCTGTGCAGACTGTTGTTGTGCTCCTATACTAATAGGGTCTATGAATCTGGGATGTGGTCATGCTATCAAATGGTCTTTGTACACAAATGTCACCCCTGCATTGGTGACGTCCACCATGTAATCCCATCGTGCAGTTGGTATGCATGCCTCTATCACACATCACCCTAGATCAAGTCTCGTGTGCCACCCCTTCTTTTCCTCATCGATGAAGTGGGCATAGGGGTAGCACTCATGTGATATATCTTGATGCCTACCAAACTGGCACATGACATGTGTAACAAGGAATCACTCAATGATAGTAACACTACATCCAATCAGTGGATGCAACACAAACATAAAATAAATCTCTTGATGAGCATCATCCCAGGGCTCAGTGGCAACCCAAGGTCTCCAAACAATAGCTGACATGTCATCCAGCTGTCCTCACCACTGCTCTGTCTTACCTAGCAAAGGTTGAGTCATTAGACCTACGTACTTGTATATGTAAGGCTCCAACGCCTATCCTGTATCATGGAATATAGGCCTGCAAATAGGGAGATGTTCCCAGGCCCAGATTTGCAAGACTAATACACCTATCGCCATCATCCTCACGTTGTGATGCACAATCTCATGAAGCTTGTGGTACATCTATGCGAGCATACAATCACCCCATCTGAATCTAACTGCTAGTCTAGCCAGCATCATCTGTAGCATCATCCCCCAGCCGCGCTCTAAACCATGCTGACCTTGATATGGAACAAGGTAGCAGCTCAAGAACATAGCAAGAAAAATAGCTAATGCGTGAGCACTATTGTATCTGCAAATCAAATCATCCTAGGAGATGGCCCAGACCATCACTAGATCATCTTGAAAGATCGTCCTCAATGCTACTATACTCTGTCGCGGCTATGTATCATACTCTACTCTAGTACCATGGACGGGTCTCCACAAAATCTTGTATATGTCCTCAGGGGTCACAGTTATCTCCTCCATCGGCAAATGGAAAGTGTCCATCTCTAAATGGAAACGCTCTACAAGTGCACCAAGAAGACCATGATTTACCCTAATATCAGGTAGATCACACAAGTATCCCAGACCGAGTCCCTTAATATGAGCACTCTCTACATCTATTAGTCTCTGAACTAATGTGGTGATCACTGGATGATGTGACCTGAAGGCAATGTCAGGGAAGTCAACCTGCAAAGCAAGTGATGACATTGATTAGTATCTCAATCTGATGGTCTTCAGAACAACAACAAATACAACAAGGCATTTATCCTAGACATGGCTCTGCAATGCTCTACTTGGATGATTTTATGTGAATTTGGCACATTCAAGCAAAGATTTTACAAACTTTTTAGTATCTTTTCACGTGAGAAAACCATTTCCTCATGCGAGACAAGACTTGTTCTTCCATGAGTAGGAGAAATTTTGGGCGAGACCAACTTTCAGTTCGCATGAGCTTCCAGACAAACACCATGTGAAGAAACCCTAACTAATGTGAGGAAACTACTTCCTCACACAAAAGGTGATCTAGGGTGATGCAAGGAAACTACTTCCTCATGTGAGATTGGAAGAACATGCTCCTAAACTATGCTAGATCTATCCTAAACTAACCCAAAAAGTAGTACAAATCAAAATGCAAGGAGGTTTATCGACTACTTACAGGTACGTCATACTCCGGTGGTCGGGCATGTCATTGGGAGTGCTCAAATTGATGCATATGAAGTAGGAGACCCTCCATTTCTCTCTCAGAGCTCAAAATCAGCAAGAAGACAAAGTGAATAATGAATTGAAAATGACCCCTCCGGGCCTTATATAGCTTTTGACCTAATTTTCAAAAGTGCTATGTTTTGCACAAAAATTTGTACCCTTGGCTAGATCAACTTCTCTTAATCCATTTTTGGGATCAAAATCAAAATTTGACATCTCTAGATAGCTTGAAATCACATTTTAAAATTCTATGCCCCTTTTGGATTAGACGCTTGTGTAGTTAGCCTTCTGGCGTCATCTTCCTGCCAGACCCTCATTTTTGCATCATGTTCTCAAGATCTTTTCTCTTTTCATCAAAGTCAACTCTAGTCAAATCTATTCAACCATGGCCAACCATGGTCAAACTTGGTCAACAGGACCCCTGCATTGCTCTGATTTGCTTCTGCAACTTCTCGAATCTAGTTTGATTACTTCTACTTTGTAACCTCTTGTTGTTAATCATCCTTCTGCTATGTCATCTTTTGATTTCACTCCCAAGGGGTAGGATGATTGCATCATTTGAATCTTGTCAAATCAATTCTTGAATTAGTCTGATATGAATCATCAGTTCTCATTGCTAGGGGCATCTTGGTGTCTCGTATCTTACTATCTGGTCATCTATCTTTTAGGTATATGAGAAATCTAACATGGATCCTCGAGGATCAAGCTTCATTCTGGAGATGGTTCTCAAAATATTTTGGGTATTGGGGCAATCTAACCCTAATTCCTGGGAGTCAATTTTCATTCTGGAGATAGCTCTCGAAATCTATTTTAGACTATTATCTAGGCAATCTAACCCAAGTCTCAAAGGGCTAAGCTTTGTATTGGGGAAATCTAACCCTAATTCTGGAGACAGTCCTAAATCTGCATTTGTCATCAATTAGCATTGGGGCAATCTAATCCTGATTCTAGTTCTCTCTTTAGACTATTGTCTTTGCAATCTAACTTAGACTTCGGAAAATCATGCTTTGATCTATTCGGTGTCTTGGCAACCTAACCTAGACTTCTAAAATTTTTGTCATCTATCACTTCAAACTATTCTTTGAATCAACACGTTGTTCGCACATCAATTCAAAGAGGGGCAAATGTAATACCCCAAAATTGGCACCTAATAAATCCAATCAATTTTGGTGCATTTTCATCAATTTTACATCTTCAAAGTCCTACTTAGCTACGCAATTTTCTCTCTCCTACCTGACTTAATTTGACTTGATGTCAATTACAAAAACCTAAACTGCATTAATCAAATATTATAATTAATTCCTAAAGTCTTCAACTTTTATTAGCCAAATTACCCCTAAGATAAATCAATTTAATTCTAAAGTCCTAAGTACTTTAAATTAAATTAAAACCCACCCCCTTTAGCTAATACACATAAAAAAGGGAATTAATCTTATTTAGCTATTTGAATGATTACCTCTTTGTTTGAATTTAATAATTCAAATTATTCAAACGGTCACCCATATGTGGCAATAATCCATTCTTTAATTAAATAAATCTTTGAATATTTGTCTCAATTGGGAATGAAGAGTCTGTTGTCTGACTTTCAGTCACCCATTTTTTTGGCAATATTGGAGTCATATGGTCATGTCAAGTTGGTCTAGTCATGTTAATGTCTAGGTCTAGATTTCCTCTAAGATAGGAAATCTTTGTCGGGTTTCCCTTCAATTTGCCTTCATGTTTTAGCTGGGTGGGTTGTTTTAAGGTCTCATTATTTGGGTAGGATGTAGCTCCCAATCTGGTAAAGATTATGGTGCTCCAATTGATGTTCTTTTCAAAGCAGAATGATGCTTGAAAGCCATGATCTATAGATGTTTACAATATATCAAAGGAAAGATTCTTCATGTAACGGAAATAATAACAGAGCCAGTATTGAAATATTTGGATTCCATTCTCTTTAACAGGGTGCAACTCTGATCAAAAAGATCCATTTTGTTTCTTGGTTGATCAAAAGGTTAACGTTCAGCATGGTTAATGATCGGTCAGAATCTACAGCTGTTGTTATTTCACATAAAAAAGTTACACGATGTTTATTTCATGCGAAATAACAACATGGTGCCACCTATCCCAGCGGGCCCATTTTTTTGGTATCACTTTATAATTGAGGTGACGCACGTGACTGGTCAAATAAATTGATGAGTCTGTCACGTGATTGCATAAACCAAATATGAGTTATGCGATCATGCAACAATGTAAGTCACCAAAGTTGGTTGACGGTAAAGTGGGATCCTTCCACGTGTCTAGGTGGGGCCGCATGTTCTTGTATGTTTGCAAGCGTATTGGTAGATTCTTGATCTACGATCACCATTTTTCCTTGGTGCTATTGAAGATTCTTACAAGCAATGTAGGATTACACCATGTGTTCATGTGGGCCCATTTTATTAAAAAGAAATATTATATCGTGCACCAATCATAGAGCAGTCGCATGATCGCATGGATTAAAATATTGTTATGTGATCATGCGACAATGGAGAACAGGTAGGTGAATGCACTCTACTAGGACCCACGTATGCTAATAGTGCAGATTTGATAATGAAAAGTTATAACTCCAAGCCCGATAAGGATAGTATTAAATATTATTTCATGCGCCAATGATAAAGCGGTCACATGATCGCGTGAATAAAATAAAAATCTTGCGATCATGCGACAATGGAGGACCAGGTGGGACCCGAGTCAATGGACTTACCTATGGTGGAATAGAGGAACGCATCCGACGGTCCTCGCAAAATCGTGACCCCTGCCAAATGCTTTTGCGAACTTGTGAGATTCATCCACATGTCAGGTGGGGCCAAGAAAAGTTTGTCCACCTGATAAGAAGCTATCAGGTGGGACCCGAGACTTAAGGAAAATAAAGAAATTAAAAATTCAATGTAATCCAACGGAGTTTGTATTCTCACTTAAAAAAAAAAGATCAAAAGATAGGATTTTCAATTATCATAAATAAATAAGTCGAAGGTGACTAAGAACCGAAGGGGATATTGATGATAGATCTCTTGACTGAGGTCACGGGTAGGAAAAGAATGAAGAATATAATCCTAACAATGTTGTATGCTATAGCTTGTGGTCTAGAAGATGCAACATGAGTTGCCATAGGTGGTGGTAGTGATAAAAGCTATAAGATCGTGCCAGATATTTTTGAGACATTCAAAGAAGGTTGAGTACAGTTGCAGATCAGATTGACTTGCCAGATGCTATTAAAAAGGAGATGAAGGAATCAGATTGAAGCATCACAATTATAATGTCTTTTCTTATTCTCATGTCAGTGATTGGCTTTTCAAATTCTATTATCGAGATGATCTCTCTTTCTGCCTTGTCTTCTTGAATTCTGGAAGATGAATCATTTCTTGTAAGCATTGTATAAATACTGTGAAGAAAATGAATGAAGGGGTTGGCAAACTTGTATTGGAGCAGAGTAATTCTATTTGCTAAGCTTTATTTCATGTTTGTTGTGCCAGTAGTTGTTCATTTGCATTTGAATAGAAAGAACAGTTATATATGAAGTTGTAGTTCCTTATTGGATTCCATTTCATGTAGTGATTGTAGTATAAGTGATTCTATTTACTTTTCATGTATGATTCTTCTCCTATTCATTCAGTAGTTTAGATGCATGCACCTGAATAGAAAGTACAATTGTATATGGAACTGTGATTCCTGCTTGGATTCCATTTCATGTTAGTAATTGCAGCATAAGTAATTCCATTTACTGTCCATGTATAATTCTTCTTCTATTCTCCTCAATAGCTTATGCATTCTTAGAATAGATAGGTTTAGTTAGAAGATAGTCTTTATGATAATCTGTGATCAACATTCCATTGGGGATTATAGGTTATCCACTTTATCCTTGCCTGAAGTGTTTGTGCCTACAAACAATTTGGTTAAAACTCATAGGAGATAATCTGATGATCATTAAGAAACAAATACATTGAAGATTAAACACAATCAGGGAGCTGTACCTGTCAATTCAGAGGGTAGTGATAGATGACTTACATTGACCCATTTGTTGGTTAACATCCTTTTGTTCTCTGACCTTGGGTGTTAAGAAGAGTCAAAGATTATAAATCTAAAGGGAGGAAAAACTGTTAACCAACAGTTTTTGGTGACTCCACTGGGGAGAAGTTTAAGAAAAAGAAGAAAATATTAAAGTTTTTCTCAGAATTCAGATCATTTCTCCTCTCAGCTTCAATTCTTTCAGTCACTAGAATACATGATTAGCAATTATGGCCATTCCTTGGGGAAATGCTATTGGACCGTTGAATCTTACAGCATGTCATGATTTACAAAAGGGTTTCAGAAAGAACTTTCCAAGATTCAATGGTGATGGCTCAATATCTATAGAAAAACATCTGAATGCTTTTCATAAGGCATGTAGTGTGGTGAATCCTCAGCATAAAAATGTTGTTAGATTGTTTGTAGATAGCCTTGTCAGTGATGCTGCAGAGTGGTTCCAAGATTTACCTACGGGATGCATTACCAGATGGAATGACATGAAACAAAAATTTGAAGAAAGATATAAGACTGCTAAAGATCCTTAGGTCTTATTACTACAACTGGCTCAAATTAAGAAGGAATCATCTATCTCCATGAGAGATTTCAATGCTAGATTTAATAAACTAATCAAAAGAATACCAGCTGCCAGTGCACCCATAGGAAATAATCTAAAAACATTTTACATTCATTCTATGCCTCCTAAATTTGGTTATCAGTTAAGAAGAGCTAATGTAATAGATTTTCAAGCTACTCAAACACTGGCTGAAGAAATGGAAGATGATATGATAGCCTCCGGGAGATGGAAGAAGGAATTTCATACAGTCAGTACTTCAAATAACATAGAAGCTATGTTGTAGAAGTTATCTAATGAGATAAATGCATTGAAAAGATAGATTACTACATCAGCTCATTCATTTTATCAGCCTTGCCAAGAAGGATCAAGATATCAAGGTAGAAATGAGAATTCACAGAGATTAGCTATTGAAGCTCCTCCCAAACTTCATAATTCTTATGCCTTTCATCTCAGACCAAATCAAAAAGAAAAAGAGCAAAGAATTGAATATCCAGAAAGTGAAGATTATCATACTCCTCATGGTGACTCCGTAAACTTTTATTGTGAGTATGAGACAGATTCAGAAGATAGAGATAATTATTTTGCTATTATGGAGGGACCTCAGTTAACTATGATGACTAGGGGACAGAAGGATAATGATCAAACCTCTAATGTTGTCCATGCAAAAGATCAAGTACCTTCTTATAAGGTGGATAAAATTAATGATGGATTACCTTGGATGAGTCATCAGCAAAAAGAACTTTCCCTGCTTAAGGAGATTCTTAAAGATCAAGAAGAAAAGGTAAACAGAATTGAAAAAGAAAATGTATCTATGTTTCTTTTTCCTTGTGTTGATGAAAGTTGTGAATTGGATGAAAAGAATGTGGGTGATGTTTCAAACTATTTTTCTAAACATTATCCCAAGGCTGATAGGCTATTAAAAGATGAGATTCCTGATGTTATTAAAGAACATAATGAGTCTGAATCTTCTTTCATTATAGCTGATAAAGACTAGATATCAGAGATATCTTGTTTTGAAGATAATATAATGATGAATGATCTTGATCAAAGATGTGTGAATGAAAAGGCTGAAATATTTTCTATCAATCATCTTACTAAAAATATTGATAAAGAAATTGATACAACAATAGATTTTGAACAAGAAGTTTTAGATATTGATGAAGTACTGCAGCAAACTATAGAAGATAGAGAATTAGATGATGATTTTTCTAGTCTTGAGATAAAAGTTGATCAATTCACGGTGCCAGCCACATGTGAATCTTCTTCTATAGTTAATTCAAATATTAAAGTTCTAAATCCAGATGAACATCTTGAAGGTTTGACAATTACAACAGATGAAGAAGATTTTTCAGCCCCAAAAGAGACTGTGAGTAATGGGGATACTTTTTGTTTCAGTTCTGGTTTGAAATCAAAAGTGATTATTGACAGTGCTTGCAAACGGTATGAGGCTATTTCACTTCTAAAGGATTTGCAATGTCCTAATTTTTTTAATCTTGATTTGAACATTAACATCTCTACTAAGGATGATGATAGAGAAAATAGAAATGATAATGTTGAAAGAGATGAATTGAATTATATTCCAGTAGTGCATTCAGAATATGGTGAATATCTTCTTCCATCACAGAAGGTTGAATGTATAAGGAAAGATGTATATGGAAGCATAGATAAACCAGAGATTTATAATGAGGTATGGCTATTTGGAAAGGTCCTGTGGGTCATCATGTTGCAGATAGCTCTTCGACTCAAGTTCAACAATGAAGGAGTAGCCAGAGGTTACCAATGCTTTTTCAAATTGGTGGAGCATCTTCCTCTATTTAGGAAAGGTTCATACTTCTCTCTCCCTATAAATGGCCACATATGAATCTTTCTTTGCTCTTGGTCCTGCTGGTGAGGTCTCCTCACCTTTTTGTAAATAGGTTTTCTTTCCAATTTTGGTGTGTCTAGTGTAGCCTTTCCTTGCTTTGTTAGTGGTTGTTTTCTCTTGCTTTATTTTAGTCTACCCTGCACCCCTCCACTCTCCTTGTATGCAGTTGCTCATTGTTCTCTTTGGTCTAGACTCCACAACCCAATGCATAAGGCACTTATCTCACTAGAGAAGCTGAATTCTTCATGCACCTTACAGTACATGATCCCCCAGTCATAGCCAGCTATTGTCTGACTTTCAGTCACCCATTTTTTTGGCAATATTGGAGTCATATGGTCATGTCAAGTCGGTCTAGTCATGTTAATGTCTAGGTCTAGATTTCCTCTAAGATAGGAAATCTTTGCTGGGTTTCCCTTCAATTTTCCTTCATGTTTTAGCTGGGTGGGTTGTTTTAAGGTCTCATTATTTGGGTAGGATGTAGCTCCCAATCCGGAAAAGATTATGGTGCTCTAATTGATGTTCTTTTCAAAGTAGAATGATTCTTGAAAGCCATGATCTACAGATGTTTACAATATATCAGAGGAAAGATTCTTCATGTAACGGAAACAATAACAGAGCCAGTATTGAAATATCTAGATTCCATTCTCTTTAACAAGGTGCAACTCTAATCAGAAAGATCCATTTTGTTTCTTACTGATCAAAAGGTTAATGTTCAGTATGGTTAATGATCAGTCAGAATCTACAGCTATCGTTATTTCACATAAAAAAATTTACACGATGTTTATTTCATGTGAAATAACGACAAGGTGCCACCTGTCCCAGCAGGCCCATTTTTTTGGTATCACTTTATAACTGAGGTGACGCACGTGACTGGTCAAATAAATTGATGAGGCTATTGTGTGATCACATAAACCAAATATGAGTTATGTGATCATGTGACAACATAAGTCACCAAAGATGCTTGGTGGTAAAGTGGGATCCTTCCACATGTCTAGGTGGGGCCGCATGTTCTTGTATGTTTGCAAGCGTATTGGCAGATTCTTGATCTATGATCACCATTTTTCCTTGGTGCTATTGAAGATTCTTACAGGCAATGTAGGATTATGCCATGTGTTCATGTGGACCTATTTTATTAAAAAGAAATATTATATCATGCACCAATCATAGAGTGGTCTCATGATCACATGGATTAAAATATTGCTATGCGATCATGCGACAATGGAGTATGGGCAGGTGAATGCGCTCTGCTAGGACCCACATATGCTAATAGTGCATATGCGATAATGAAAAGTTATAAGTTCGAGCCCGACGAGGATAGTATTAAATATTATTTCATGCACCAATGATAAAGTGGTCACATGATCGCGTGAATAAAATAACACTCTTGCGATCATGCGACAATGGAGAACCAGGTGGGACCCGAGTCAACAGACTTACCTATGGTGGAATAGAGGAATGCATCCGACGGTCCTCTCAAAATTGTGACCCCTGCCAAATGCTTTTGCGAACTTGCGAGATTCATCCACATGTCAGGTGGGGCCAAGAAAAGTTTGTCCGCCCAATAAGAAGCTATCAAGTGGGACCCGAGACTTAAGGAAAATAAAGAAATTAAAAAGTCAATGTAATCCAACGGAGTTTGTATTCTCGCTTAAAAAAAAAAGAGCAAAAGATAGGATTTTCAATTGTCATAAATAAATAAGTTGAAGGTGACTAAGAACCAAAGGGGATATTGATGATAGATCTCTTGACTGAGGTCACGGGTAGGAAAAGAATGAAGAATATAATCCTAACAATGTTGTATGTTGTAGCTTGTGGTCCAGAAGATGCAACATGAGTTGCCATAGGTGGTGGTAGTGATAAAAGCTATAAGATCATGCCAGATATTTTTGAGACATTCAAAGAAGGTTGAGTACAGTTGCAGATCGGATTGACTATTGTTTGAAAGATAGTTCGACTCCGAGAATCCCAATGGATTTGACTTGCTAGATGCTAGTAAAAAGGAGATGAAGGAATCAGATTGAAGCATCACAATTATAATGTCTTTTCTTATTCTCATGTTAGTGATTGGATTTTCAAATTCTATTATCGAGATGATCTCTCTTTCTGCCTTGTCTTTTTGAATTTTGGAAGATGAATCATTTCTTGTAAGCATTGTATAAATACTGTGAAGAAAATGAATGAAGGGGTCGGAAAACTTGTATTAGAGTAGAGTAATTCTATTTTCTAAGCTTTATTTCATGTTTGTTGTGCCAGTAGTTGTTCATTTGCATTTGAATAGAAAGAACAGTTATATATGAAGCTGCAGTTCCTTATTGGATTCCATTTCATGTAGTGATTGTAGTATAAGTGATTCTATTTACTTTTCATGTATGATTCTTCTCCTATTCATTCAGTAGTTTAGATGCATGCACCTGAATAGAAAGTATAATTGTATATGGAACTGTGATTCCTACTTGGATTCCATTTCATGTTAGTAATTGCAGCATAAGTAATTCCATTTACTGTCCATGTATAATTCTTCTTCTATTCTCCTCAATAGATTATGCATTCTTAGAATAGATAGGTTTAGTTAGAAGATAGTCTTTATGATAATCTGTGATCAACATTCCATTGGGGATTATAGGTTATCCACTTTATCCTTGCTTGAATTATTTGTGCCTACAAACAATTTGGTTAAAACTCATAGGAGATAATCTGATGATCATTAAGAAACAAATACATTGAAGATTAAACATAATCAGGGAGTTATACCTATCAATTTAGAGGGCAGTGATAGATGACTTACACTGACCCATTTGTTGGTGGACATCCTTTTGTTCTCTGACCTTGGGTGTTAAGAAGTGTCAAAGATTATAAATCTAAAGGGAGGAAAAATTGTTAACCAACAAAGTCAAGAGTTTCAAATCAAGAACCTCTTTGTTCTCTCCCCGGGCTTGTCTATTTATTGAACCTCATTCTTCATTCAAAAGGGAGCAATTTTTTAGATTAACTTAACTATAGAATTTTTTTGTCTCAATTTCAGATCTTTCAAAGCTTTCATTGCATATTTTAGATTAATTTCATCTAGTTTAATATTGCATATTCATTGTAATTAGTTTTCTTACATGCTCATAGTTTGATCTCATATTTTTTTCAAGTTATTTAGACTAAACTTGCATCTTCATATTTCTTTCAAGCTCTTAGATTAATTGCACTTCATTCTAGATTAATTTCAATTTGATTATCTTCATAAGCTTTCAAATCCTCCATTGTAGTACTGGTCTAATGGTTGTTGGGCTCTCATTCTGAGAGTAAATCAAACACCTCATCTACATAGGAGGCAACAAGGCACTTCACAATGAATTTTGAATTGAGTAATCAATACTCTCTTTCGTAATTTGATTGTGTGAGTAATGACTATGTTGCATGTGTAGTTGGATTAGAGGTCCACATTCAACCACATACAATAGCATCCCCGTAGAATGCATAAGGGTCCCTCCATTCATAAGCGTTAGCTGATTGCAAATTTGAGGATCTAGGCAATAGTTTCATCCATTCTTCAGCATATATGTTTGGCCTCTTTGTTCTTGAATGCACAACGATACTATTTTCTGGTACTACAACAAAATTAGGAGATTCTTGTTCTTCCATTCTTTATGTATACTAAACTCTAAGCAGTAAGATTATTTTTTGTGAATCTGCACTTAAAGCCAAAGGTTTCAACTATCTGGTTGCTCTTCGACTCTGGAAATTATGGATGCTCTGTGAAGTCACTGAAGTCTAAACTATATTTAATAACTAACAAGTAATAATAAACTCACAAGTACAACCAGGCTACCAGCCACCAGTGACCAGGCCACCTACTCTATTAAAACTTAAAATATCATCAAGCACACACGCATAAAATTAGTAATTACCTTTTTTAGAAAAGTGTTGTTGTCAACTGTCACTTCCACCATAGATTTAGTGGAAATCCAAGAGAAAATAATTAGTGTGTTGCCAAAGTGACACTAATGGTACATTTAACCCTAGGTCCCTATCTCAACTTTGCTAAATTGCTACCTATGAATTAGGGGCCTTGGCCCTTGGCCGTTTGAATTTGAAATCCAAAAACTTTGAGACTTACAAAGCCACACAACACCTTTTCAAAACTTTAGGACTATTAAATTGACCAAAAAAATGAAACCTTGAAATGTTACGACACAGCCTAGCATGCTGCATGACACTTGTACTTCACACTTTCCATTTGGCATGCAACTGATGCAAGGGCAGGGAATAAGAGGGGCCAAAGGATGGTGCACCTTAATGATCCAAGCCCACAACACAAATGCAGAAGCAACAAACAACAAGAGTGAGAGAGAGAATGCCAGATCCTTCAAATATTATCATTAATTGGAACCATACATGCCGGGTTGTGAAGCCTTCCTGGTTAGGACCAGATATTACAATGAATTACATAAGTCCTCCAACATGTGAGGATTTTTTAGAAATCTCCAGAGTAATGTCTACTATCTTCTACCAAAACTACCTCCCTAAACTACTACCAAACATCTACATTTATACAAGAAGCTATTGAGCTGAGTCAGACTTCAAATCTATAATTAATGGAAGTAACAGTCAAATCTAGGACCACACACTTCCCAATGATGGATACAAACATTAATTCCATGATCCAATATAAATGCACAAGTCAGCCACAATAGGAAACAAAAATGAACCCGTCAGTAAGCAAGATAACTGAGTAGTAGACAGACAACACCGAGAGCCAGTGAAATAACTGACCACCTAGGAGAGAACCAACCACACTCGGTAACCAAAGGAAACTGACCAACTACCGACCAACTTAGTCAAAGTAGAAACTAAGCAACATAGACAAACTCCAAATTATTTTTGGTGACACGAGATTGCCAAGGACCCAAGATGCTCCTACATCAGACACCTAGGGTTATTTTGAAATGATTCTCTGAATCATTTGGTAGGTCTATTCTAAGTTGCATCCAACTTAGGTTGTGAAATTCATGAACTATCTTCCATTGGTCTATTCTTCCACTTAACCAGATATTCCATAGATTGTTTTCCTCTTGTACTTTTGTCAATTCTTTCCTTCAAAATCTATTCAACTTCATCATTCTACTTCTTAGGATATTCTATCGGTACTGTCACTTCTTCATCGGGTTCATGATACTCATATAAATCAGCAATATTGAAAATTGGTGATATGTCCATGTCATCAGGTAATTCAATCTCATATGCATTTCCACTGTCAAATTTATTTAGAATCTTGCAAGGTCCAAACTTCTTCATCTTCATCTTTCAATATGTTCCAACAGGAAACTAGTCTTTCTTCAAATGAACCATCACTTCATCACCAACATCAAAAGTCTTATGTCTTCTTGATCTATCAGCTCTGTCTTTGTATTTCTGATTACTATCTTCTAGCTTCAGCTTCACATCTTCATGCAATGTCTTCATGTATTTAACAAACTTTACTCGTTCAGGACTTTTCTTATTTTCATCAGCAATGTCCCTCAAATCAAATATTCCTCTCAGTTGTGTACCATTCACAATATCTTTCTAGTACTCCTATTCATTGAATTATTGTATGCAAACTCTTCTTCTGCTAACATGGAATCCTAATTACTTAGTGTGTCTCCAACTAAACATCTCAAAAGATTTCCCAAACTTTTGTTCACAACTTCAGTTTGTCTATCGATTTGTGGGTGAAATGTAGAACTATATTTCAACTCAGTGCCAAATTTCTTCCAAAGTATTTTCCAAAAATATCCAACAAATTTACTATCTCGGTCAGAGATAATACTCCTCGGTAATCCATGTAATATGACAATTTCCTTAAAGAAAAGATATGCTACATGTACTGCATCTAATGTCTTTCTACAAGGTATAAAATGTGCCATCTTAGAAAATCTATCCACAACAACAAATATAGAATCATTACCTCTTACTGTCTTTGATAAGCCAAGAACAAAATCCATACTGATATCAATCCAATGTTTCTTAGGAATAGCAATCGGTGTATATAATCCAGTGTTCTGACTTACTCCTTTTGCAACTTGACAAATACCACAACTTTTCACAAATTTTTTAACATCTCTATACAACTGCAGCCAAAATTAATTCTCCTTTAGCAAATTCCATGTTTTATCAATGTCAAAATGTCCAGCCAAACCACTACTATGTTTCTCTTTTAACATATTAGTTCTCATTACTCCTCTCGGTATACATGACTGAATACCTTTAAACAACATACCTTCCTGAATAAAATATTCATCCCATTTAGTATCTTGTTGATCTTGAATAGGTGCTCTGCATTTTCTCCATGGCTCAGAAAAATTAGGGTCATTTTCATACAAACCTCTCATCTCATCAAAACCAAGAACTTCAATTTTCATCTTGATCATCAAAGATTCTTCTACTACTCAATGCATCAACAACTCAGTTAGTGACTCCACTCTTATGCTTTATCACAAATTTATAACTCTGCAAATACTCAACCCATTTCATATGTCTCTGATTCAATTTATTATGACTAACCAAATATTGTAAAGCCTTATGATCAATATATAACACAAATTCACTCGATATCAAATAATGTCTCCATTTCTTTAGTGCTTGAACAATAGCATAGAATTCTTGATCATATATAGAATATTTCCTTCTAGCATCATTCAACTTCTCACTAAAGAAATCAATAGGTTTACCTTCTTGACTCAACACAACTCCAATTGCACTGCCACTTGCATCACATTCTACTTGAAATACCTTATTGAAATCAGGTAATGCCAAAATAGGTAATTCAGCAACCTTCTACTTCAAAGTCTCAAAACTTATGTCATCTCCATGTGTCCACTTGAATTCTCTTTTGTCTCCTCTCATAGTCTCATTCATAGCATTACAAATTGAACTAAAATTCCTTATGAACTTTTGGTAAAAACTTTCCAAACCATGAAATGATCTTACCTCACTAGCATTCACAGGTGTAGGCCAATTCAAAATAGTTTCAACCTTTTCAGGATCCATCTTCAAACCATCAGTTGAAATAACAAATCCCAAATACACAATCTCTTCCTTCATGAATGAACACTTTTTCAAATTTATCAGCAACTTTTCCTCTTTCAATCTCTGCAAAACTTGTCTAACATGCAACAAATGTTCTTCTCTGGTCTTACTGAATATCAAAATGTCATCAAGATATACAATCACAAATTTACCCAATAATTTCTTCAAAACTTCATTCATTAGCCCCATAAAGGTACTCGGTGAATTAGTTAAACCAAAGGGCATAACCAACCACTCATACAAACCTTCCTTTGTCTTGAAAGTAGTCTTCCATTCATCACCTTCTCTAATTCTAATCTAATGATACCCACTTTTCAAATCAATCTTTGTGAAATACTTTTCTCTAGTCAAACTATCCATTATATCATCCATTCTCGGTATAGGAAATCTATACTTCACTGTTATCTTATTGATTATTGTGGAATTAGTACACATTCTCCATTCTCCATTCTTCTTCGGTGCCAATACAGGATGTACTACACAACAAGTCAAACTTTCTCTGATCAAACCTTTCTCCAGCAACTCTTGAATTTGTCAGTTCAATTCCTGATTCTCGGTAGGTGTCAACTGATGAGGTGCCTTATTCAGTAAACTATCTCTAGGGATTAGATCCATACAATGATCAATGCTTCTTTTCAGTGGAAAACCATTAGGTACATTATCAAAAATGATATCAATGTACTTGGTGAGTAACTTATCAATCTCCTTAGGAACATTATCCTCTATTTTCTTACTCGGCTTATTAGGAATCACAAGAAAACATACATCACTCCTCTTCAATGAGTTAACAAACTTCCTTCCTTCCATCAAAAAAAATTTCATAGATGTGAAAAAATTACAAATAGGTTCTTCCATCAATGGTAACAAGATTTGTTTCTTTCCATCAACCACAATAGTATACTTATGCAATCTCCCATCATATATAGCATGTCTATCATATTGCCAAGGTCTACCCAACAAAATATGACAATAATCCATAGGCATGATATCACATAACACCTTATCATAGTATTTTCCATTCTTCAAATTCACATAGCATTATTCACTTACCAGGAGTGTATGCTCATCTTTGATCCATGAAATCTGTTAGGGCTTTGGAACCAACCTTTTCAACTGCAATTTTGTGACCATCTCTTCAGATGCCAATTCTCTGAGCTACCACTATCAATGATTACCTTCCAAACTTTTTTAGAAACTCTACATTTGGTCTTGAACAAACTTTTCCTTACTAGATCTTCCTTCTTGCTTTCATTCCATAGTGCTCTCCTTACCATCAAGTTATTTTCTTTCTTAGGTTCATTCGGTGACTCTTCCTACACCAAAGCATTCCTACTGCTACCAGCCTTCTTACTAGCTTGTGTACATTCAAAAGATCTATGTCCTTCTTCTCTGCAATTATAACAAGTTCCTCAAAAAATTCCTCTGCTACAACCACCTTGGTAGTTACTGCATCTACCTCTAGAACTTTCACCTTTCCATTCGGTCTTGCCTTTGTCTAGATTTGTCTTTTCTGGTTCAAATATACTATTTTCACCATTCGATCTACCTCTTCCTCTAGGGAATCTACCACCTTGACCTCTCTATCTTTTCTCATGTCTCTTGTTCAATTTCTCCTCGGCCTTCAAAGCAAATTGATAAGCCTCTTCAATGTTCTCCAATTTAACCATACTAATCTCCTCTTGGATGGAAACCCTCAAACCATTCAGGTATCTGTCGATTCTTTCCACATCATCCTCATCATGTCCAGATCTAATATCTAATCTATATAATTCCTCAGTATATTCTTTTACCGAACTATCTTTCTATCTCAAACTTTGCATTCATCGAACTAGGTTAATCTGATAATCATAGGGTAAGAACTTTCCTTTCAACTTATTGACCATTTTACTCCATACCTTGATTTTGTCTTTTCCTTTCCTCTTATGATCCAATTGTAGATGTTCCCACCATAAGGATGCATGATTTTTCAACTTTGTGCTTGCAATCTTCACCTTCTTATCCTCAGGTATATTCTCATATTCAAAATACTTCTCCATCTCGGTGATCCAGTCCACCAATTCATCAGAATCTAGCTTTCCACTATACTTAGGAGGATTGAAATGTGGTGTTGACTTCAGATTTTTTAAAGCCTTCAAAAATCTTTCTTCACCTTGATCCATAACAGGAGCAGGTTTTGCATTCGCCTGTTCTTCTTCGATTTCATCATCACTAACATCTTTAAGATGTTTGCCTCTACTTTGGGCTATTTCTACTACTTCTAATCTAGTAACAATCTATCTTAGCATATCTTCCAATCCTAGATCTGCATCTCACCTCCCACAAACCATCTTGACAACCCTCTACAATTGTAGGTCAAATCACAATCTGCTACCCCACAACAATTTGACTAGGGCTTCAAGAGGAACTTGCAAACCTAGATCCACAAAACTAGATCAAGATCTTACCTCTCTCTGATACCACCTGATGAAAGGGAAGGGAACAAGAGGGGCCAAAGGATGGCACACCCTAATGATCCAAGCCTACAACACACATGCGGAAGCAACAAACAACAAGAGTGAGAGAGAATGTCAGATCCTTCAAATATTATCATTAATTGGAACCATACATGTCAGGTTGTAAGGCCTTCCCGGTTAGGGCCAGATATTACAATGAATTGCAAAAGTCCTCAAACATGTGAGGATCTGTCAGAAATCTCTAGACTAATGTCTATTATCTTTTACCAAAACTGTCTCCCTAAACTACTACTAAACATCTACATTTATACAAGAAGCTACCGAGTTGAGTTGGCATTTAGATCCATAATTAATGGAAGTAATGATCAAATCTAGGACCACACACTTCCCAATGATGGATACAAACATTAATTCTATGATCCAATATAAATGCACAAGTTGGCCACAATAGGAAATAAAATTGAACCCATCAGTAAGCAAGATAACTAAGTAGCAGACAGACAACGCGGAGTGCCAGTGAAATAACTGACCGCCTAGGAGAGAACTGACCACACTTGGTAACCAAAGGAAATTGACCAACTACTGACCAACTTGGTCCAAGCAAAAACTGAGCAACACAAACAAACTCCAAATTCTTTTTGGTGACATAGGATTGCCAAGGACCCAAGATGCTCCTACATCAGCAACTTACTCTCCGTCAGACCGTCTCTCACTTTTCAACACCTTACAAAGTTATGCACAAAGTTAGCCAGGACTTCGGAACCCCTAACCATCATAATAAATTAACCATTGAGAAGTTAAAAAATAGCCAGGCGTAACTTCAGAACCGATCACCATCATAATAAATTAATCATTGAGAAGTTACGAAACAGCCAAGCGTAACTTTGGAATAGATCACCATAATATTAAATTAAACATTGAGAATTTATGAAACAACTAGGCGTAACTTCAGAGCTTGGAGTGGGTTTAAATTTATTTAGTACTCTGATTTAGCATTCTGATTTAGTAATTAGTAATTAAAATTTACATATTTTTCAATTTATAAATAATAAAACTATTGTTTAATTTCATGATTTACGTAACATGTTACTGTATTAGAATTTAGTGTATTGACTATTGAAATTTAAAGTATTAGTAGATAATGCGTATTACGTAAAACTAAAAATAGTAACACTATTTGAAAAAGAGTCTTCTAACTTCTCAATGTTTCATTTGTATTACAAATTTACAGACTACAATATTACTATGAAATTCAAAAACTAGTATACAATATATTATATACATAATACTAGTAACTTAAACTAAATCACTGATTCACAATTTCACTAAACGGTTGTGGTTTCCCTAGAAGGAGAAGTGACAAGCTTCCAACTGTTTCCAAAACCAAAATGAAAATTACATTTGATTATTTCATATTTACAAATTACAACTTACAAGTAACAAAAAATTTCATAAGATCCATAAAGAAAAAAAGATTAGTCGATGCACATACCAGCAAATATGGGATCATCTAATTCATCTCCTCCTAGAATGCCTCCTGGTCGAAGCCATGATTGTTAAAAATGGCATGCATCTCCACCTTTTCATGTTCTACTTCAAGTTCAAACATGTCACTTTGGTAACCGACGTAACTAGTAGCATGATCCCATGTTGCAGACATTAGATGATTGAGGACATCCTATTGAATCTCCTCCTCCATATCCAAATTTGGTTGGATAACAGGTTCTGGGATCTCATTTGATGATTCCTCAACTACTAGAAGACCCATTCTGTGAAAGCACCTAGAAAATATAAATAATCACCAACTTGTCATCCAAATTTAGAAATTTAGAAAGTGCCCATGCTCTACAATTCCACTACCGAGGAGTATATAAAGAAAATAATCACCAACTTACCATCTGTAATAAATTTTGAAGGAATGTTTCACGTAAGGTGGCTTGCCTGGGAAAAGGAAATTAATGAATATCAGTAAAGAAAAATTGTAGACATTGTGATTGTAATATTGTATCCTGCGTAACTTGGCTTCGAAGTTGAAAAGAAGAATAATGAATTTTGATGAATCACAACTAATAGCTTATATCCCATAAAATTATCCTTTTTAATGTCTAATCAAAATCTTGGCCTGGATTATGTACCACTCAAGTTACGCAAACTGCCAACGTTGCCTCGGAACCACCATATCCTAGCTGTGATTTTAAATTTTGAACTGACAACTTGGCTACCACATTAAATTATGAAGGAATGTTTTGCGTAATGTGACTTGGCTCCAAAAAGAAAGATAATGAATGTTTACGATTCATAACTGAGATCTTGTACAAATTAACCTTTTTTAACATCTAATCAAAATCTTGTCGTCATTAAGTCTCATTAATTGTACTTCAGTGTTCAATGTCACTATAACTTCATGGCTAAGTTATGCAAACTGCCAACGTGGCCTCGAAACCCCCATATCTTACCTACGATCATAACTTCCAAAGTCACGCACACTATCAACATGTCCTTTGTGCATCTTCGTGGCCTTCAACTGTAAACTTCCAGCATAACCACCGAAGTCACACATATCGTCAACCTGACCATTACGTATCTTTGTAACTGTCAGCATTGACCCTCCTTTTAGCCTACCAAAACTATGCACACTATCACCAGTCACCACAAACTGTGCCAAAGCTACGCAAATGCCAAATTGTCAACCACAAACTTACTTGAACTTTGTGTATCTTCATGGCCTACAACTCTAAACTACCAACATAACAGCCGAAGTCACACACACCATCAACATGACCATTGCATATCTTTGTAACCGTTAGCCATTGACCCTCCTTTTAGCCTACCGAAGCTACGTAAATGTCATCACAAACTGGTCATCAGTAAATGACACATAGCACCCAACTTGACACGTAGTCCTATCACTATGTTTTGAATATTCGCTAATTTATATTTTTTATTCTATAAATACTATTTTATATTTGTCAATTTATATTTTTTATAATATAAATACTGTTATATATTCGCCCAAATATATTTTGGTAGTTATGAAACAAAAACATAATTCACCAAGATAGTTTCACATAGTTTCAGGGAGCATCAATGATTCGCCAAAATTTTCCACATAGTTTTAGGGAGCATAAATGATTCGCCAACTGAATTTTTTATTTTCTTTGAAAAGAAAAAAATTTTGCCAATAAAATTTATTTTTCTTTCTAACTTTCGCCACTTTTTTACACCTTTTTTGAAGGGGGGGTTTCTTAAAGATTACCCTGGACTCAATCACTATAGACATAAATATTGATGCTTAGCATCAATTATGAAATTTAACTCTTTCCTCAAATCTATCGTAATGCATCTTAACTTATGCAGATATGGACTTTAACACATCAAATGTGAGGAACTGGTGTAAAATATAATATTTGAAAATTCAGTTCCTTACATACCTTTTTCTTAGAGAGAAGTAGTGTGGTCACTTGATCCATTGGATTGGGTGACCTAAGGTTCACTAGATCCACTACTGCTTGCTTCCTCTTTCTTTCTCAATTTCCTATTCATCTAGTTCCTTATCTATTTAACAATTTCTTCATTTTTTAATTGTTCATTACTCAGTGCTTGTGCTCTACAGTCTCTTTTTATGTGACCAATCTTGTGGCATTTGTAATAGACCAGTCTTCCACTCATCCAACTTTTGGATTTACCTCTAAAATGTGTCCTTACATAGTCTTCTCCAATATGACCATATTCTCCACAATAATGACAATTATACCATGTATTGTAATGCCAATTGAATGTGTTACCTTTCCTAGGTGCATTACTCTACTTATTGGATGCCCACTTTGGTTTTGCATTGGATCTACATTCTTGTTCTCTATGACCATATTTCTAGCAGTTGTAACAATATTCTTGAAATTTAGGTGTAGTAGGTGCATCCCTAACCTTTGACTTGCATTCATATGCCTGATGTCCATGCTTCTTAAAATTTAAAAAAAAATCATTTAATTTAGGTTTAGGATTGGACTTACCATTCTTTATTTTTTAGATGTTTGATGTGTGTCCTAGCTTTCCACAATGATGGCATGTAGTTTTTTTTTTCTTTTACTTTGCATTCCTTTGTTCTCCATTCTTTGATGATTCTCCTACTTCATTGGATGATAGGTGCTCATTGTGTCCAAGTCTAGAGGTGTCACTGGATCTTCTTGGTGACCTCAAAAGCTCCTCAAAATATTGCATAGCTTCATTTGTCTTGTTCATCCTTTCATTTAGTTCCTTTTTAGATCTTAATTCTTTCTTTCATTGATTTTTCTCTGATCTCAAATTTTTTATTTCCATGTATTTCCTATTCAAATCTTGATTTGTAAGTAACCATTTGTTTACCATGTCCAATTGATTTTTTTTCAGCTTCTGCATATCACATATCCTTTCATCAAGTCTTATAGCCATTTGTCTCTTGTCTTCTTCTTCCATTGTCTTTTCTTCTTCAACTTTCTTTTTCTTTTCAATCACTTCACATAGTCTTACTGATTGAAGTTCATGTTCTCTCTTTAGACTTCTGACATCTTCATTTAGTATGTTGTTTCTTTCTAACAAATATTCTACAGTTGCATCACTTTCATTTGAGTTTCCATTATCAAAAAGACCTTTAGTATTCTCTTATTAATATTACGTGTCATTCAGTTGGATTGCCAACTCTTTCCTTCTGCTCAAGGATTTCTTCAATTCTCCTCTAGCTGCTTCAAACTAGTGCAATGTAAGGTGGATGTCAATCTTATGATACTCTATGATCTTTTTCAACTTATAAACCTTCATCTACAAAAACTTAACTCTCAAGTGGTTAGACTTCTTCTAAGAGAACAAAGTTCTGATACCAATTATTGGAAATCAAATATGGGAAATCAAGATACTGAGAGGAGGGGTGAATCAGCTATCCATAATACTTTTATACTTTGAAACTAATTCCACATGCATTCCATAAACATAAATTTAAATACTGAAATGAATCTAACATTCTAATCTCATCCATCAAATGAAACACATAACACAAAATTTGGTAACCTAGAAACCCTTGAAAGGTAAAACTGGGGTGGGCGTGACACCCACAAATATTCACTACTGCAGTATTAAAGTGTGTGTGTTAGGGCTACAATATTCTGATCACTTCAAATGATCTATGCTATGAGGGGTATGTCATGTTAAGATCTTACATACTTATACAATCTACCTTGATTAAAGGATTTAAAACTTACAGCTAAGTAAGCACTTGATTAAGAGATTTATAAAGGCTTGTCAGGACCACTATGTTAAGAGATTTACCCTGATTCACCTAATAGAATGTATTAGTACTTGATCCTTTGGTTTTCACTATAAATGATGATTATAGATTATCTCTTTCCAATACTTGTCTGATCTCCAAAATTAAATGTAGATCTATTATTTCCTTCACTTCTCTACTCAATCACTCTACTTGATCTTTGCATATAACAAATCAAAACATTGTTCTACTTCGCATACATGAGATCTTCTCTATTACTTTGTTAGCAGTGGGCCAACTTCCCTTGCAAGGTTTGCGACAAGGCTTAACCATCTCCTATGTCTTCTATAAGTCTAGTGGTTTTATCAAGCATTAACAAGTCAATCTTTTGGTGCAACGGCAACCACTACTTATAACAAGTGGTATTAGAGCTTGGTCACAGGTTCAAATCCATGCAGGCCATGGTGAGTGATGCTAGGAGGGGGATTGTTAGTAGTGGGCCAATGTCCCTCATAGGGTTTTCAAAAAGTCTTAACCATCTCTTGTGTCTTATATAAGTCTAGTGGTTGTACCGAGCATTAACAGGTCAATCTTTTGGTGCAACGCCAACCACTACTTGTAACATGCTTCATTTTAGGGTTTTGATATCACCTTATATAAACATCTGATCAAAATTCTATATCAAGATCAACGATCTAAATTCATCACTCATGTTTCTTAGTAATTCCCTTTTTCCTAATAGGCTACATGGCTTGCATAGGGACTAATGATAAAAAATAAAAAGTGTAATCAACTCCTTGATCCTCTCAACAATCATTAAATATTTCATAGAAGTTAGCCAAAATGGTTTACCTTGGTTTTTTTTCTATTACAGACACATATGTCAAAATTGGCTTGCTTAGCATATGAATTCTTTGATCCTCTATAAAAACTATTCTCCATACACTGGAGCTCAGCACTAACTCTTCTATACAACTAGGCATAAAATTCTTGGTAACTGTTGAAGTACTCAACATCCTCTAACTTTCTCAGCAATAACTACTTCTTAGTAACTATACAAGTCTATGCATGACTTGACCTTAATAAGATGGCTTGGTCATAGTGATGACTGACCAACATTACCTTGAAAATGACTAAGTGTTAGACACTAATAGAAAACATAACATAGGGATCAACACTTAGACTTTCAGCTTTTTCCCTGAGAACATTCACATCTCCTCCATGAACTGGTGTAAGTTTATTCCACATTTGTTTTGTAGTTGTACATGTCTCAATTTCTTCAAATTCAGCATATGATAGAGAAGAAGTAATCTCAATCATCATAGCATTATGTTCTTGTCTTTCTTTCATCTATGTGATAGTCAAAGGACCAGTGGGGTTTATGAATTTATTTTTCAAGTAGTACATTATAGAATCTCCAATCCTTGGTAGATATAACTTCATCTTGCTTTTCCATGTTGACAAATTATCTTTGTTCATCTTTGGCACCTCTCTCATAAATACATCTTGTGATCTTTAACTTAATTCTTTCAAACTTCTTCCTTCAAATACTCTTTCTCTGATACCAATTGTTAGATAACTCAGAGGGGAGTGAATCAGTTAATTATAATTATCCTACACTCTCAAATACTCCCAAATGTATAAAAAAAATTCTTCAATTAATCTAAACAACTTGGTAAAACTTTTTCTGTGCCTTTATGTTCATTAATTGATTACCAATAAATTAACTAGTGTATATAATGATCAAACCAGTAGTTGTAATGTGTAAAGTAAAATAAAAAATTATCACATCCATACACATATAACACTTGTTTTTTTAACATGGAAACCCTGTTAGGGGAAAAACTACCTGGGACCGGTACCCAAAATAATTTCACTCTTCTAAAGTGATCTCAGTTAAGAGCCAACCCTATTAAAGGTTACAAAACACATTGTAAGGTGTATCCTTGTTAGAGGATTTATCCCTAACGGTTAGATCTATAACCAAACATTCACTTGGAATCAACAAGAAAATAATCAGCATTTATTGAATGTTATAATGAAATAAATAAAGATTTTTAAGTCCCACTTGGGTAAGAGATTTATCTGTAGCAATGGTTAAAATGTAATAGTAAATGATCTTATTCAAATACAACTTCCTTTGTAGATTTTCATATCTATGCTAAGCTCAAAATACCTCTGGCCATCATAATCACTTCAATTTCTTATATCCTCCAACTCTGTTCTTCTCGGTTAATTCCTTTCTCTAACACTCGATGTAGTCTATAGAATTGCTTGATTCTCACTTTAACCTGTCTGGCCAGCTTAACATGAATGCAATTTGTTCACACCCATTTTTTTCATTATGAATATCTTGTCTCCTTTTATAGACATGATAAACCATTTTGTTCTCATCCATAGATTTTTCCTCTTAATCTCCTTCATTGATTTTGTCTCTTCAACCTTCCTCAGAATTTGTGCCTCAAACATGTTTCATTCTTCATCATCCGATCTTCCATGAATTTTTTTAGTCATAGATCTTCATAACAAACTTTATCTTTAACCTGTAAATCATCCATATATATCCATCTCATCATCTTTAGTCAGCAATCACATGTTCCATTTTATTTCTTTCACTCGGTCTATACCATGATGTGTCGGTGACTTCTAACTCGGTTAATATTGTACATGGTATATACTACACCTACTTGGTGTACATTGTTTCAACTTGGTGTATACTAAGCTCTTCATTTACTGACCACATAAACTTGTACATTATTGATCTTCAATTCATAAAAGTTGTGTAATACAATCAAATCACTAACATAATGTCATAGACTCATCAATAAGTTACTCAATGAATACCATACTCATATATTTCTCATACATCTCATCTTCATGTTAATAACTCATTTTTTCACCATTATAATCTTCTTCAAATGTTTGCAACTATCATGATAAGTACAGTCAAAACTAGTTGACATCAATTACAATATAATAACTAATTTAATGTGTCACATATACCTTTGTAGTATAACAATCTCTCCTTTTAGAGTATTCAATCAGTTGTAGTTTGTCATGAGAGAGATCTATGTCTATCTCTCTCTCACTATTTCATACATAGTGAATTACATATAGATAATGCATTACATTTCGAATATATTAGTAGACATGTAATGCATTAGATGTCTAATATATATGTAATTAATATATAGATAATTTATATAATATGTATGTATTATATATTATATATTATATATTATATATTATATATTATATATTATATATTATATATTAATATAATATATATTTATATATTATATTATATATTAATTTTATATATATATATATATATATATATATATATATATATATATATATATATATATATATATATATATATATATATATATATATATATATATCATTAGATGTGTATTGCATAGATGAGGTATCTGATATCGAATACTTATTTGATATCAGGTTCTCATGGCCAAAAGTTTGGCACCAATGGTGAAAACATTTGGGTTGTGGCAAAGAGTAAAGATATTTAATCTTCTTGGTATCTGATATTGGATACATATTTTATATCAGATATGTATCCGATATCAAATACATGTGGAACAACTTATGGAGGTGGGTCATTTCTTTGATTCCAATAGACCATACATTATTTTTTTCTATGACTTTCATGGATTTGCAGCCTGCAACAAATAAAACAACACTTTTTTAAGCATCTTTTTCACAAATTTCTTGTTTAGAAATCAAATTTCTTGTTTAAAATATGCATTCATTTAGAATCTTATATGTAAGTGCATGGACCATTTGGACATGAGAGCTAGCTTATTTTTTTCATACTTCTTTTCAGTGTGATTGGGATCAGTGTGAGTCAAGTGAGTGGGTGGATGCATGGGTTCCATAGTATATAACACCTTTATCTCAAATAATCTCTCTGAGAAATGATGACATGGAAATTTCATTTGAGTATGACCATATTTCAGATCTTCTACAACTAGGATGTGTTTTTGTATTGGTTTCACCATAGGGGAATGATGAGAGATTGGATTACTAGTTAGCACATTATGTACAAGGAAGGAAGAAGCTTGCACAACTGATGACAAATGATGATGGGTTCACATATCCTACTAGTTTTGTTGTTGTTGTGGGAACCTGATTGCAAACATAAATGATTAGAGAGAATGGCATACCTATATTTGAAGACTATGAGAAGCAAAAAACCATTCTCCTGTCTTCAAACCTTGGTTTAGAACCTAATGTTAATTTTTTGAAGCATCAAGGAAGACCAAAGATAAAATAATTTTTAACTATTAGTAATGTTGATCATGAAGCAATATTAGATACCCTTAAGCAGAGAGATAACCCTTCAAGCACACTTGACTAGGTCATGCCAAATGTTTGTAAGGTTTATTATGTTCATTATGCTTACATTCATTACATTAATTACACTTTGCTTCTTTTTTGCTCAATAAAGTGAGTCCTTTCATGGATTGTAAATGTAGTTGGTTACAAATACATGATCGACATAAAAGATTTAGGGTAACTTAAATATATCATACCAAATGATGGAAAGGTTTAATATGCTTAGGTTCATCATATTTTTTGGTTAATTATACTCATTATGTTTTGGTTCTTTAACATTTTTGTAAATAAACTTAGTCTTCTCGTGGAATGGGAATGTAGGGATTACAAATATGATGGATATATGAGATTCCATTACCTTTCTTTGGAGATTATCTTACTTTCATTTCTTATTTCTACATTTAGTTAGTATTATTTCTCTAATATTTATATTTTGTACACTATTGCATTTTAGGTTCCCTCTAGAGTACTAGTGTTTAGAGCTATACATTACGAAGCACAAATATAAGAACCAAATGTATTAGTTGTGTATATCTAAGATTCTTTTGATACCATTAATGTATTTACACATGATGTGGTTGTATTGTTCACATATGATGTATTTGTACATGAGGACATGATTATCTAGTATTTTTGATAGCATTGATATATTTGTAGATGATGTAGTAGATTTTTATTTGTGATGTGAAATAAAAAAAAAGACAATCTCTTATAGGGGTTCCTGCTACTATGTTGATGAAGCTCTTATAGTGTATTTTTTATGTATCCTAATTTGTTTATTAGGCTATGGTAATGCACTGATTAAGCACAAAAATAGTTTCCTAATTGGTATATGTTTAAATAATACATGCATGACATTATTAAAGTAATACTTGTTTACATAATACATGAGGACATTATATATTACAAAAATCCCACTACCAACTACTCAAAAAGAAGTAACTTTTTAAACAAATTAAAACCTTGGATTATTGATGGTTTCCCTTTATTGTATTAATAAACACTGGAGTATTTGGGGGATTCCCACTTCATTCAATTTATGAAGGCCATGAGGAGATTAGTGAAAAAGCAGGTAGGAAGTCTCTTCTAGAAGCCTCTTCAAAGCCAAGAGGAAGGAGAAGTGGAAGTATTAAGAAGAAGCGTGTCATCAATGATTATCACAATGAACATTGTTAGGAATAGTCCCAAGAGATAACTGAGAGGGCGGGGTGAATCAATTATCTACAAGTTTAAATTCCTTATTCCAATTAAGTATACTTAAACATAAAGCATAAACACAATGAAAGAACACTTGAACACAACACCAATATTTTGGTTACGGGAAAACCCAAATAGGTAAAAACCCCGGTGGAAATTGACACCCACTAATATTCTATACTAGTGTATAATGATCCTTGTTAGAAGATCCTTAACCCTGTTAGGAGTTTCTTTACAATATATCTAGTACAATAGACCTGGTCAAGGGTTAGACCATATTAGGAGTCTTTTATAATTAACCATGTTAGGGGTGAGGACGCACTGTCCGAGAGCACACTGCTCAAAGGGGTGAAGGCTACAACCTTTTATTTAATAGATACACACTATATTTGGATCTTGATGAACTACACTTTGACCTATTGTTTGGATTAGTTCCAATGTATAGCACAAATACTTTATTGGTTTACATAGACCTTCTAATGGCTCAACACTTTGTACACTCTTCTTTGCTCTTCAAAAACTATGAACCACACTCAAGAAATCACAAATGGCTGCCTATAAATATCTTTCCTCTAAATGATATAATCAATTTGGCCTATTAGAACCACCTTGAAATAATATTAGAGAATCCATAACAAACTCCAATAATAATTCAATCGACTCTACTAAGCATGCAACACATTCTGAGACATGTCCAATAAGATAATTGTAGACGCACGCTACACACTGTCGGCTCTACCAAAACAACTAGATCTTTCTCCTCAAGATGAATTATCTCATGCTCTCTTGACTGAACCCGCCTAACTCTTCTCCAAGCTTTAATCCAAGGGCGCATACCAAAATAATAGGTGCAACTCGAGAACCAATATAATCTCTATGAATAAACACAGGAAACTGCTACTGGTGAATAGCGACTGCATAACTTCACTTCTATTGATCATCACACTCTACGTCCATGAAGGTAACATCACTAACATGTATTCATCACATATCCAAATTTGCAAGGCTCCATGATAACTATATGGACAATCATACACAGGAAACTTCCTATTACTCTGTTAGGAACACTATTGATACCAGCTGCTATATAATTGTTTGTACTAACAGTTAACCTCTGCGCCCATGATATCATGATGATAACATGTCCATGATACATATACTAAAATCTTATTACATAAGTCTTCCACACATGCTACTTACCATATGTTTTCATCAATGACAAACATACAGTTAGCACTAGCTTGCTGGTAAATCTCCAACAATCTCCCCCTTTGGCATTGATGGCAACATATGGAATGAAAAAATCCACCAATCCAAATGAACATTTCTTTAATAAAATTCTCCATTTCCTCTTCAAAACTTCCCCAAGGATGAATCCTCCATCTACTTCAATATTCTTCAACATTCTCCATTTCCTCAACTGAACCGCTTCCATAACTAAGTACTACTCCCCCTTAGTATATTACTCCTTTTGCTTCTATTTTTCATGACTATATATTACTCCCCCTTTGACATCAATGGAAAAGGGTACCAAATAGTTTAAGCACTAGTACTACTCCTGAGGTAGAGTATTCAACCATCCATCAGTCTCTAAGGACTTATGCTCTTTCTTCTTTCTTCTAGGAAAAATCAAGGAAGGGAATTACTCCCAACTTCTCCCTGAGATACTCAAAAGTATCCTTTGACAAGGGCTTTGTGAATATGTCTGCTAGCTGATCTTTAGTACTCACATAGTCCAACTTAAGTTCTTTTTCTGCTACTTTCTCTCTTAGGAAGTGATACTTGATCTCATGTGTTTTGTCTTTGCATGCATCATAGGGTTCTTCGACATGTTGATAGTTCTAGTGTTATCGTAGTGAATAACAATAGGATAATCAATCTGAATTCCAAAATCCTTTATCATCTGCTTGATCCAAACAATTGTAGAATAATTCAAGGCTGTTGCAACATACTTTGCTTCTGTTGTTGACTGAGAAATGAAATTTTGTTTCATTCTTGTCCAAGTTGCAAGTTTGTCACCAAGAAACACTACTCCACCTGATGTATTCTTTCTGGCATCAATGCATCCTGCCCAATCTACATCAATATACACATGAAGCTCAATATTTTCTCAATTAGGATACCATAGATCATAGTTTATAGTACCTTGAAAGTATCTGAATATCCTTTTTACTACTATGAGGTGACTTTGTTTAGGCTCTACTGCAAATCTTCCAACTATGCCAACTGCATTGGAAATATCAGGTCTAGTTTGAGTAAGATAAATGAGTTTTCCAATCATAGACATGTACAATGTTATATCTACTACTGGTGAGTCATCTTCTTTTGTAAGCTTGCATCTAGTTATCATAGGTTTCCCTACTACCTTGCAATCATCCATCTTTAATTTCTTTAATATCTCTTTCACATACTTGGACTGATTAATTAAAATACCTTTCTCTGTCTGCTACACATTCAATCCCAAAAAGTACTTGATAGGTCCAATCATGCTCATCTCAAATTCACTCTACATCTCCTTATAAAATTCAGCACTAAGTTTGTTATTACCTCCAAAGATAATGTCATCAACAAATATAGCTAAAAGTAGTAGTCCTTCAGATGTCTCTCTTATGAATAGTTTACAATCAGTTGCTCCTTTCTTGAATCCAATCTTTGTTAAATATCCATCAAGTCTCTCATACCAAGCTCTAGGGGCTTGGTTAAGTCCATAGAGGGCTTTCTTCAATCTACATACCATAACAAGTATGTCTGATAGGGTAAATCCTTTTGGCTGCTCAATATATACTTCTTCTTTTACTTCACCATTCAAGAATGCTGACTTAACATCCATCTGATAAACTTTGAAGTTTTTGAATGTTGCAAAAGATAAAAACAATTTAATAGCTTCTAGCCTTCTTACTGGTGCAAAAGTGTCTAAATAATCAATACCTTCTCTTTGCACATATCCCTTACATACCAATCTTGCTTTATTCCTCACTAATATACCATCTTCATTCATCTTATTTGTAAATATCCACTTTGTTCCAATCACACTTTTATCACTAGGTCTTGGGACTAGTTTCGAAGTATCATTCTTGATAATCTGATCTTGTTCTTCTTTCATAGCATCATGCCAATCTGAATCATTGTATGCATCTTCAACACTTAAGGGTTCAATCTAAGATAGTAAACATACCGCCTCATTGCTTGCATAACTCTTTTCTTTTGATCTTGTTGTGACTTTTCCGCTTTGATCTCCAATGATGTCATCCTTAGAATGATATCTAGATATAAACTTTGGAGCTTTGGGTGATATTGTCTTATCTACTTTAGCAATTTCTTCTTCACTTGTCTTGGGGTCATTGAATAACACATCAATATTGTCAAACATTTCTCCAATAACTATCTCACTAGTGGAGGGTCTAGGTTCTTCAATCATGGGTGAGTAATCATGATATCTTTCTTGAACCATAAACTTTTCATCAATCTTAACATGAGTACTTTCAATGATCTTTTTCAATCTTAAATTGAAACATCTATAAGCTTTACTTTTCATAGAGTAACCAAGGAAAATACCTTCATCACTTCTTGCATCAAACTTTCCTACTTCTTCATCTCTCTTGATGTAGCACTTGCTTCCAAAGATTCTGAAGTATTTTATTGTGGGAACATTACCAAACCATAGCTCATATGGTGTTTTGTCCATGCCAGGCCTCAATCAAATTCTATTCATGGTATAGACTGTTGTATTGACTGCATCTCTCCAATAGGTGTGTGCAACATTTCCTTCAATCATGATGGTGCGCGTTATATCAAGGATGATCCTATTCCTTCTCTCTGCAATTCCATTCTATTGAGGGGTTCTAGGTGCACTCAACTACCTCTTGATGCCATGTTCTTCATAGTATTCATAGAATCTATTAGAGGTGAATTATCCTCCTTTATCTAATCTCAAACATTTTATCTTTATTCCATATTCATTCTCAACCTTAGCTTTGAATATTTTGAACTTCCCAAATTCTTTTGACTTGTCTTTCAAGAAAGTAACCCACATCATTCTAGTATAGTCATCAATAAACAAAATGAAATTCCTTTCACCATAGTATGATCTTGTTTGAGTTGGACCACATAGGTCTATATGAATCAGATCCAACTTGTTCTCTATTGAATTGTGCTTTCTCCTGAATGAGTTTCTTACATGTTTTCCCATCACACATTCCCTACATATAGTATCAACTAGCTTTGCTATTTTGGATAGATCTCTTACTACCTTTACATTGCTTATCTTAATTATGCTATCAAAATTGATATGACATAGTCTTTTATGCCACAACAAGTTGTCATCTACTTTAGCAACAAAACAACTTGCTTCTTGATTAAGCTGAAAAACATTACCTTAAGTCTTTGATCGTGATGAAATTATTTCTCCTTATTTGTTGTTAATGATGCACTTGTTTCCATTGAATTCCAATCTATAACCTTTGTCAAGTAACTACCCAACACTTAGTAGGTTATGTTTCAAACCATTGACATAAAGAACATCATCAGTACTATTCTTTCCATCCAAGGTGATAGCTCCTCTACCAACAATGGGTTTAGGAGTGCTATCTCCAAATCTAACCATGCCACCATTATATTTGTCCAGATGAACGAATCTATCTTTATCACCTGTCATGTGATGTGAACAACCACTATCTATAATCCAGTTTGTCCTTATATCAACTTGTGAAATCAATGCTAGATCTTGTTCCTCTTTATCATCTTCATGATTTGTCTCATTGTTCATTTTCTCTATAATAGCAATAAATCCAATTTCTTCTTCAGCTGAATCATCATCTGAAACTTCATCTCTAGTATAGTAAAATTATTTAGAGTATTTAGGCTTGTAGTCATTTTTGAACTTTCTAGATCTTGTAGGACACTTAGATGCAAAGTGACCAATCTTATTACATGAAAAAAATTTAAATGGCAATTGACCTTCATATTTTCCTTTTCCTTTCTTTTCTCTTTTGGCAATCATAGCAATGAAATCATCTAGTGTTTTCTCTTCATCATCATCATAATTACTAGAAGTGTTTGCAAATTTCTTACCATGGACTGTTGCTTTGAAGGTTGTCTCATTTTTAGGTTTTGTCTTCAATCTTGAAATCTCAAAAGCTAAGATCTTGTTGATCAAGTTCTCTTTCTTGAAATTTGATGTACATTGCATGGTCTCATCAAGGATGTTGATCTTTTTTTCATATTTTGGAGTTAGAGTAGTCATCAATTTTTCCATGATATCTTCCTCTGAGATCTCTACACCATTGTTCCTAATTCCAGCAACTGCTTCATTGATCCTTTAATTGTAAGCTCTGATGTTTTCTTCAGGTAGCATCTCTAATGCATTTTATATTTTATTCCATGTTTTTCTGCGCACATCCTTTGCTTGTTTGTCTCCTTCAAATATGTCTTCTAGGTACTTCCATATTTTGTGGGATGTATATACTTTCTTTATTTTTGAAAAATCACTATCAGATAGGGCATTGATAAGGGCTTCTTTGGCTATTGCATTCTAATGAAACAATTCCTTTTTCTTTTCAGTAGCATCATCCTTTTCAAGGTCTTCTAAAGTAGGAATCTTGACTTCTTTGATAGTTACATCCAAAACTTCAAAAGAAATGCATTGCAAATGAGTCACCATCTTGTTCTTCCAATCAAGATAATTCTCTCCATCAAACTGAGGACTTTATTTTTTGAAGAATGCCATCTGATCAACCTCAAGCTGTTAAACTTTCTCTCTGAGGCACTTGGCTCTGATACCAATTGTTAGGAATAGTCCCAAGAGATAACTAACAGGGGGGGTGAATCCATTATCTACAAGTTTCAATTCTTTATCCAATTAACTATACTTAAACATAAAGCATAAAAGCAATGAAAGAACACTTGAACACAACACCAATATTTTGGTTACGGGGAAACCCAAATAGGTAAAAACCCCAGTGGGAATTGACACCCACTAATATTCTACACTAGTGTATAATGATCCTTGTTAGAAGATCCTTAACCCTATTAGGAGTTTCTTTACAATATATTTAGTATAGTAGACCTGGTCAAGGGTCGAACCCTATTAGGAGTCTTTTAAAATTAACCTTGTTAGGGGTGAGGACGCACTGTCCGAGAACACACTGCTCAAAGAGGTGAAGGCTACAACCTTATGTTTAATAGATATACACTATATCTGGATCTTGGTGAATTGAGCTTTGACCTATTGTCTGGATCAGTTCCAATGTATAGTATAAATACTTTACTTGGTCACATAGACATTTTTCTAATGGCTCAACACTTCGCAAACTCTGCTCTACTCTTCACAAACTATGAACCACACTCAAGCAATCACAAATGACTACCTATAAATATATTTCCTCTAAATGATATAATCAATTCATGCTATTAGAACCACCTTGAAATCATATTAGATTATCCATAACAAAATCCAATAATAATTTAGTCGGCTCTACTAAGCACGCAACACATTCTGGGACCTGTCTAATAAGATAATTGTAGACGCACGCTACACACTGTCGACTCTACCAAAGCAACTAGATCTTTCTCCTCAAGCTAAATTATCTCATGCACTCTTGAATAAACCCTCCTAACTCTTCTCCAATATTTAATCCAAGGTTGCATACCAAAATGATAGGCGCAACTCCAGAACCAATATAATCTCTTTTGGCTCTTCTGAACAAACACAGGAAATTGTTGTTGGTGAATAGCGACTGCATAACTTCACTTCTACTGATCATTAGACTCTATGTCCATGAAGGTAACATCACTAACATGTCTTCATCACATATCCAAACATGCAAGGCTCCATGATAATTGTATGGATAATCATACACAGGACACTACCTATTACTCTGCCAGGAACACTGCTAATACAAGCTGCTATATAACTATCTATACTAATAGTTAATCTTTGTGCCCATGATATCATGGTGATAACATTTCCATGCTACATATACTAAAATCTTACTGCATAAGTCTTCCATGCATGCTACTTACTATATGTTGTCATCAATGACAAACATATAGTCAGCACTAGCTTGCTGGCAAATCTCCAACAAAGATATGATAGTGATAAATTATCACCATGGTTACCATAAACCCACCCAATTAAACATGATCAAGGTGTCATTTCATGCCCACAATGAATAGAACATGATATGGGCTACTTCACAACTTTGCACTAAGCGAATCTAGCAATTTTTTCATAAATAGAAAAATTGTTTCCCTACAAAAATGACTTTGATTCTTCAAAAACTAAGACAATCTATAGTAGAGGGGCCTAAAATGACCATATAGGTTCAAATGGATCATGTTTAGGTGCCACAATTTGCAAGAAATGATATGTCAAATTTTGACGGTATTTTGCACTTAAGGTACACAAGGGACATCGCTAGTAGGGTATGTCATTGAGTGTTCAAGTATGTCTAGAGGAAAAGTGGGACCATGCATAGTGTCAACCCACCCAAAAAAAAATTATTTGGGTGTTGGTCCATTCCATGACAAATAGAATGTGATATGGGCTACTTCACAACTTTGCACTAAGTGTATCTAATAGTTTTTTCATGAACTAAAAACCCTACAAAAATGACTTCAAATATTCAAAAAAAAAGATACGTTATTATAGAGGGTCCTAACATGACCCTTTAGATTCAAATGAATTGTGTGTAGATTCCACGGTTTACAAGAAATAATCTGTCAAAGTTTGGCAATTTTTTGCAATTAGGGTACATAAGGGGCTTCGACCATAGGGCATGTTGTTAAGCATTTTGGCATGCCAAGAGGTAAAGCATAAATTTTCATAGGGTAAACCCACCTAACTAGATGTGATCAAGGTTTCCATTCATTTCCATGACGAACAAAATGTGATATGGGCTACTTGGAAACTTTGCACTAAGTGCATCTAACCACTTTTGCATGAGTAGAAAAATTGTTACCCTACAAAAATGACATTGAGTCTTTAAAAACAAAGATAGGTTATCATAGAGGGGTTTATAATGTCCCTATAGGTTCAAATAGATTGTGTGTAGGTTCCATGGTTCACAATAAATATTCCGTCAAAGTTTAACAATTGTTTGCGCTTGGGATACACAAGGGACACCATCGGACGTAGGGTATGTTGTTGAGCATTTTGTCATGTTGAGAGGAAAAATGGGACCATACATATCATAAACCCACCCAATTGAACATGATTGAGGTAACGGTTCATGTCCACAATCAACAAAACATGATCTGGGCTACTTGGAAACTTTGCACTAAGTGCATTTGATAATTTTTTCATGAACATAAAAATTGATTCCCTACCAAAATGACTCCAAGTCTTGAAAAACTGAGATAGGTTATTGTATAGGGACTTAACATGACCCTATAAGTTCAAAAATATTGTGTGTAAGTGCCATGGTTTTCAAAAAATAGTGTATAAAAGTTTTCCATTTTTTGCACTTAGGGTACATAAGGGACGTCATTGATAGGGTATGTCACTGAGCATTTTGACATGTCCAGAGAAAAAGTGGGACCATGCATAGTGTAAACCCACCCAAATGAATGAAAACAATGGTTTGGTTTGTGCCCACGATGATCAGAATTGATATGGGCTACTTAGAAACTTTTCACTAAGTGCATCTGACAATTTTTTCATGAATAGAAAAATTGATGTCATGCAAAAATAACTCCAATTTTTTAAAAGTAAGAAAAAATATTATAGAGTATCCTAACACAACCCTATAGGTTCAAACAGATCATGTGCAGGTTCCACAATTTGAAATAAATAGTCTGTCAAAGTTTGACATTTTTTGCGCTTAGCATACACAAGGGACATTGTTGGTAGGGTATGTTATTGAGCATTCTAGAATGTCGAGAGGAAAAGTGGTACCATGTGTAACATAAACCAATATAGCTAAATGTGATCAAGGTTTCAATTTGTTCCCAAAATGAATAGAACTTGATACGGGCTACTTGACAACTTTACACTAAGTGCATCTAACAATTTTTGAATGAACAGAAAATGTGCTTCCCTGCAAAAATGATTTTGAGTCTTCAAAACTAATATGGTTGATTATAGAGGGGCCTAACATGGACCTATAGATTCAAATGTATTATGTGTATGTGCCACATTTTGAAAAAAATAGTTCGTCAAAGTTTGACATTTTTTTGCGATAAGGGTACACAAGGGACATCATTGCTAGGGTATGTTGGTGAGTGTTCCAACATGTCTAGAGGAAAAGTGGAAACATGCTTAGCATTAAACCACCCAAATAAATACAATTAAGGTGTTGGTTCATGCCCACAATAAACAGAACGTGATATGGTCTACTTGGCAACTTTGCACTAAGTGTGTCTGATAGTTTTTTCATGAACAAAAAAATTATTGCCCTATTAAAATGACTCTGAGTCTTCAAAACTGATACAATTCATTGTAGAGGGGCCTAACATGATCCTATATGTTCAAATGGATCATGTGTAGGTGTTATAGTTTTCAAGAAATAATTTGTCAAAGTTTAACATTTTTTTGCACTCAGGTTACACAAGGGATATCGTCGATAGGGTATGTTGTTGAGCCTTCCCTCATTTTGAGAGGCAAACTAGAACCATGCATAGCGTAAACTCACTCATGTAAACATGATCTAGGTGTCATTTCATGCCTATGACAAATGGAATGCAATATGGGCTACTTAGCAACTTTGCACTAAGTGCATTTGATAATTTTTGCATGAATAAAAAAATTATTGCCCTACAAAAATGACTCTAAGTCTTCAAATACTAAGACAAGTTATTATAGAGGGGACTCAAAAAACCCTATAGGTTCAAAGAAATTGTGTGTAGGTGCCACAAATTGCAAAAGCTAGTCCGTCAAAGTTTGATGATTTTTTGCACTTACCATACACAAGGGACATTGTTGGTAGGGTATGTCGTTGATCATTTTGGCATGTCAAGAGGAAAAGTAAGAATATTCCTAGGGTAAACCTACCAAACCAGATGCGATCAAAGTTTTCATTCATTCCCATAATGAATAAAATGTGATATGGGCTACTTGGAAACTTTGCACTAAGTGCATCTAAAAAAAAAATTATGAATAGAAAAATTGTTGTCCTACAAAAATGATCTGAGTCTTCAAAAAATGAGATAATTTATTGTAGAGGGGACCAACATGACCCTAAAGGTTCAAACAAATTGTGTTCAAGTGCCAAAAATTATAAAATTGGTCTATCAAAGTTTGACAATTTTGTGCACCTAGGGTAAACAAGGGACATCATTAGTAGGGTATGTCATTGAGCATTCTGACATGTTGAGAGGAAAAGTGGGACTATGCCTAGGATAAGCCCACTCCACCAAACATGATCGAGGTGTCCATTCATGCCCACAACAAAATATTAAAATAAATATTTTCCAAACATGTCAAATGTTATTGAAACATAGTAATGACACTCACATTAGAAAAACCACGTAATGATTCCATAAACACAATTACTACTTTTAGTGCACATAAGGAAAAAATTATATCAAAACTCATATTCTATATATGGAACTATTTAATATCCATGTCCATATATACAATATGGCATAAATGCCATCCAAAACAAATTTTTATAAAATGTAGCATATCCTATCTCAAAATGTGTACAAAAAATGCATATGATGATTGAATGTATCTATGACAACCTAGGCTACTGATAGATCATAAAAATGCAGCCTCTTTGAGGAACTCTTCAGCTTTGAAGGATCCTACACACAAAAAAAAATTCAAACCACAATTTTTATTATTTAAATTATAAATTGAGCTATTATTGAAATTTTAAATTGAGTTCTTTCATGTACCTCAACTCTACGTCTCCTAGCGGGATCAAGAGTCCTAGAATATGTCCTTGGAAGTGAAGGGATGTTGCCAAGACTAGGAACATGAGCCTATATATGTTCACAAGAATATTTAATAAATCATCTTATAAATTTAACATTCATAGGAACATAAATTTACTAAAGTGCTTAATTAAAATAAAAATATACCTGTGTAGGTGTGCCTTCCTATGGAAGTGTCAATGTAGTCAACAAGGATGTAAATCCTTGTTGTTGTATCTCCCTCACACTTATTGTTACTTACAAGAATAACATAATATTAAAATTAAAATTAATATAGATTTAAAATAATAACAAGCATGTCAAAAGTTCAAGAATATAAATGGCTAAGTACAAAAATACATAACAGGTGACTATCAAGGCCAAATGAAATGGATAAGAGGTTGGGATCTTCAACCTATTCCATGCCCTCCTCGGATATCAAGCCTTGTTAAATAGAGATTGCAAATAAATATTAGTACACTCCAATGATAAGTACATGCATAATTGTAAAGAAAAATAAATGAGAGAAAGGAAAGAAAGTAGGGATTCCATAGGAATCTCCTAATAAAAATAAAAGAGGACCCCTTGCTTTATCCTCAATAAATAATACATACAACCAAGAAAAGATTAATTATTCTAACAGGTCCCCCCCTTAATCTTTACTTGTGGAGTTTACAACAATGGGAATAAAACCCAATTTTTTTCAAAAATCTACAACTTCATCTTCTATACAAGGGATTGATTTGATTGTCTTCAATTTGATGATGAAATCATCTTTAACTTGTACATTCATATTTGAGAAGTGGATTGAGTCTTTTGAATGATCCATGATATGTCAACTAAATCAAAGAAGGGAAGAAAACAAAACAAATATCCACAAGTAGATGCCCCATTATTGGAATCTACCCTAGATACAAATCAATATGTCCTTTGAAAATAAACTCATAATATGCATCATAAATTAATGCAACTTACAAATAAAGTGCATATCAATAAATGGTATAAAACCATAAAATGCCACCATGAGCATATAAGAGATGCTATAAAAGCATAAAATTGCAACTATGTGCATAACAATAGATAATATAAAAACTGATAGAAATTAATGCTAAATAATAAAATCAATAATAATCCACAAGAAGGCAATGTTAGATAACTCACAATACTTGAACAAATTAGAATTAATCAATGCATTGAATTAAACATATGGCACATATTTTAAAAAGGGTTAGGAACATTATAACAAACTGTAAAAGCATGACAAGATTGATTATCATTACTTTTCTGAGAGTTTTGATTATTTTGATTCATAGGATTCTTATCTTTTTTTTTTAAAAAGAAATTGTTGGTCACATGACCATCTTTTCCATAGTAGGTGCAATGGGGTCTTTTATGAGGACCATTCTCCTGATGTTTATTATTATTATGATGATTACTATGATCCTAGAATTAGAATTTTTATTAGATCTAAAGGTAGGATTTTGATTTTTAGAAACAAAAGCATGTTCATTAGTTTAAGTGTTCCAAATTGAATCAACTTAGCTTCCTCTTGATGCAATAATTTTTTAAAATAATATAGGTTAATTGATTTTCTAAAATAGGAATAGCTAATTGAGAATGTGCATTAGTTATAAATTGTTGAAACTATCTAGGAAGACATTTCTTTAAAAGTATATGAATTAAATGAATATCATTAATAGTGATTCCTAAACCATTTAACTGACTTCTAATAGAATAAAATTTTAATTAAAAAACATCCATGGTCTTGAAATCTATATACCTAAGATCCTCCAATTAATCTTAAAGTTGAATCTTTCTGGATTCATTCATACTATCATAGGTGTTTTTAAGAATATCCCACGTTGCATGAGCTATAGTAGAATTAGCAATAAGAACATATAATTTTGGGCTAAGAGAAATGCCAATGAGGCCAAGTGCCTCCTCATTTTTAGAATTCCAAGCATCTATATCAGCTTGAGTTGCAGTGGTGGGTGGACCAAAAGTCACACCACTAGCAATGTCTAACATGTGATTAAATCAAAAAATATATGAAATGTGTATTTTCCACAGATGGTAATTAGTACTAGTTAACTTAATTTTAGGACTAAGCGTAGACATGATTGAATAATCAAATAAAAATTTTATGATAGGACAAAATCACCTCAAAAACAATGATAAACAACTTGTAAATAAACTTAAAATGAATTTTGACTTAATGTTAATTATGATTGGAATAGTGAAAATTAATAATTAATTTTTTGTTAAATTAATTAAAAAATGATTAAATAAATATATATTTTGAATTTAAACATAAAGGAAATGATGAAACGATAATTATTAGTGAATTTAAACTTTAAAACACAAAAAATTTTGGTGAGAATAAATTTAAATGTGAGGTTTGAAATGTAATTTTAAATTATTAAACATAAATTTAAACTAATGATTGTTATTTTTTTAAACTAACAATATAATAATTTGAATGAATTTATACACAAAGTAATGATAATGAAAATAAACAATGCTTATAACATAAATTGTTGAGATGTATTTAAAATTAGACTAACTGAATTTGAAATTAAATTAATTAAAATAAACTATTGTAAATTATATTTGAAAAAGTGTAAATAAACGATTATGAAAGAATGGATAAAGCTAATAATGAACAATATTATTAAACAAATATATTGAAATAAAATTAAATCAGACAAAATATCTAAAATGAATTCAAACATAACTAAACTTAGGTAAAATTGATTCTAAAATCAGAGAATATCTCAAAAGAGCTGCAATAAAAAATACAGAATCGTTATGGCAAATATAGAAGAAGAAACCAATCAAAGAAAAGAATTAAAAAAATGAATCCAATCGGATAAAGAGTCACAGAGCCTAAGGAATGAAAAAAATAGTCAAGGTAATGAAGAAAGGAGTATGTAAGCAGGAAAACAAAATACCAAGGCAAGGAATGGTTCAACAAGAGTTATGCAAGGTAAAGAGAATAAGCCAGGAGAACAGTAATGACATGGAAAAATTAATTTTGGAGGAGCAGTAAAATTAGATGCAATGTAGGTAGGATAAAACACAAAGGACAAAGTGATGCAAGTTAAACTCACGCAAGAAGAAAACTCAAAGACCAGAAAGAGAGCTTGTCAAAAGATTGCACATGCAAGGGAGGCAGGAAAACACATCTCCCAGGAAAAAAAATAGTTGGAAAAGGTTGAAGGGTTATTGTGCAAGGTTTGAACTAGCACAAATGTAATGGGAAGAGGATTAAATCTCACACAACATAAGGGAATAGGTGATAGTAAAACAAGACAAGAGGCTCACACAAATGAGGGACAGTTGGGTGGAGGTATACGCAAGGCAGGAGAAATAAACAAAAAATTAGGAAAAGAAAGGTTTGAATATGAAATGCACGCTGGCTGGAAGAGAGAGAAATGGAGATCTGAAAAATAGACACATAACTAAATAGAGATATAAAACTTGCAAGGGCATCCCAAAAACCTCAAAGAAAAAAGATAAATAGAGATAAAATGAAGAACAAAAATATGTTTGATATATTGGAGAAGATAAAAACAAAAATTATATTCTAAACCAAAACCTACAGACAGAGGTTAAAATGGAGATATAGTTTATAAACAAATAGAGATTTGACAACTATTAAAGAATAAAATCATGTATGCATAAAGATAAGAAAACTAGAAATGTCAGAAAATTTGCAAGAATGAGAAAGGAAATAAGATCAAAAACATTAGTATTGAAACTATGAAATGTAGATGAATCTAATCCTGTAAAAAATAATTGAAACAAAACTTGTAGTTTCTCAATAGAGGTTTTCAAAATGAAGTAAAGATTTAGATTGATTTTGCGATGAACCAGCCAAACCAAAAAAAATCATAAAACTACTCTATGGTGGCAAGTTGGCCAAAGAGGATTAGATAAAATAATAAAACCAATTATAAAACCTATTGTTGGAGCTCTAAATTTTGGGCAAAATTTGGAGTCCTATATAGTGTAAAACCCTAAAAAATGGCCTCTTAATTTCCATGCCAAATAATTAATGATGGAGTACATGAAATGGGATAAAATATTACATTAATTTTTAATTAAAAAGTTGAGAGATTATAGAAGAAAGCTCTGTGACAAGAAAAATTAAAATTTTGTGATAAAAGCCTTTAGAAAATGTTGGAATTTCAACCTTCTGCAAAGATGATGTCGAAAGATGTAGAAGATGGTCGAATTTTAAAAATCTAAAAAAGACCCAGTTCGGAAAATCAAATTTTATATTTCCAATAAAAATCTTAGCTTTCCATGAGTTGTTTTGGTTTTTCAACTAGACCCAAATATAGGTAGTTATTTTTTAGTTAGTTTATTATTTTTTCAAAATAATTTGTAATAAGGCTGTGTCTTTTCACCCTAAAGAGGTGTGAAAGCCACTCAAACATGTATATATACATAATGTAAAATGTAAAGAGGGGGGACAATAGAAGACAATTAATATTTTCATAGAATAGAATTTGATCACAACTACAATATGAACTCTAATGTACTATTTTTTCAACATTAATAAAGATAAGTGCTCTTCTTTTTATTTGTGGTTATAAGTTATATGTTTTCAATTAGTCTTTCAAATTACTCTGTGAACCAGGGTATCCTACTATGTTTCTCTATTTGATGCATTCATTTATGACTAATTTGTACAATTTGAATAATGGTAGCATGGCCTGAGAACCTGTTACTGTTTCCTTTCGGGCTCTTAAGTTGGGTTAAAAACCATAGGACCTATTGTATAAGTTGTTTTAAATTTTATTTCAATAGAAGCTTGTACGGTGATGGTCTCGCTTTACAGGAGTGAGTTACCTTAAAACCATCTCTGATTGTATGTAGGATTGAAATTTTTATGACTCTATAGCCCAAGTATTTAGAAGGCACTGATCTAACTATTATTTGGAAATTGTCATGTGGTTCATACATTTGTAGTTTATAGATCATTAAATCATTATTTCAAAAGCATTACTTTTAATTATTTAGTATAATCCATTTAGTCGAGTATTATAGAATAGAGATTTTTAGGAGATTAGTTTCTTTCCTCAAAGGATCATTCACTACCTTTCGAGGAACTTTGTTTGTTTGAAATTAGGCCTACCAGCCTTGGCTAGATTAAGCCAAAATTGCAGAGGCACTTGTGTTGTGATTGTCAGTTGGCCTCAAAACGGTCCAGCATTTTTGAGCACCTACAAATTGGCAACTCTACTGGGGACGCTATTAGTGAAAGATGTTTGCAGAATCTTTGGTTACAGTTATGAGACACTACTGGAGATGAAACTCAGAATTAGTTATGATTTTATCCTTCTTAGGAAGAAGGTGGTGACTCTATTTCACAAAGAATTTTAGTTAGTGACTCTACTAAGGGAGAAAACTCAGAAGGAGATAGGAAGATAGCCTAGAAGGGATGATAAATTTTCCTTTCAAGAAAATTTTCAAAAGGTTTTTGATTCCCATTGATATCAGGCCTTTGGATCTTAGAAAGTTTCAATGCAGTTCTAACGAATTATTTTCACAACTTTCATAGAGGGTTCCTGAATTTTATGGAGATTATGATGAATCAGCTCTTGATCATTTGGACACGTTTCATATATTCCTTGATAATTATGAGATCCATACAGAAGATGATGCCATGAATTTTTTTGCATGGTCACTAAAGAATAATGCAAGGGAAAAAGATGAATCATTACCTGCACAATGCATTTCATCATGGATGCAGTTTGAACAATGGTTCCTTGATGTATTCCATGACAGGGATGAATCATGTATGTCTCCCTTGGATGCATTTATTACTTTAGAATGGTATGATAATGAAAATGCGGTGAGTTTTTTTATGAGGATGATGGATATTTTCTGTAAAATACCTTTTGATATCAGGCCAAGTTTTTCAAAAAAAAAAAAAGTTTAGGAGTAACTAGTGAGCAACTAGAGCTTATTCTTAAAATTGCACAAGAAGATGTAATGGAAGAAAATGATAAAGTTACAAAAGGGGCACAAGAACCTAATGATATTCTAGATTCAGATGAACAAGAAATTTTGGATCAGATGGAAGAAGGTCCCATCCAAGAAAAGACTTGTATAAATATGAATTCAAATGAGTTCAATAATGAAGAGGAACATACTCTCAGTTCACAAGAAATTTCAGATTTGTTAGATATCAAGTATCAAAAACATGTTCAGGGAAATTGTCCAAATTTTTTCTCAATCCACCATGGTAAGGAGGTAGATGAATCAGCCCATATTCAAGAGAAATCAAATTGTGGAGATGAAATATAACTACATGAACATGAGGAAGTTTCAAGAGATAATGTCAATGAAGATGTTAGCCTTGTTGATGAAAAACTTGATGATCCAAATGAAAATTCTCATGAATGTATGCCTGAATTATCTATGTTCCCGAATCCATTGTTTGAAGAGGAAGTAGATGAAGATATGTCTGATTTCTCTATGTTATCGAATCCATTGTTTGAAGAGGATCATTTATGCAATGGAATCCATCAACATCATAATGAAGATAACAGTCCTAATTTTAAAGTTGATGAAACTCATGAAGTGCATTCAGAGGGTGAGATATCTTGGAGTTCATCCTTTGAGCCAATGGTACACCAAACATATGAAGATGAGATGGAATCAGCTAGACATGATGAAGAGAATGTGTTGAAGCATAGTTTTGAAAATTTTAGAAATGTCCCAACTGATCAAACTTTTGGTGGGAGAGAGTTTGTACTACTTGAAGATAAGATATTCTCAAAGCCTTTTGGTGAGGAGAAAAAATATCCAAAATATAGAGATGGGATAGATTGTCAACAAGAAGGTATCCCAAAAAAGAAGACTAACCTAAAGGTTTGTATGATTAACCAAAATCTTCTATTCAGCAAGGATTACAATGGATGTGATGATTTCTCAAGGGCTAAACATAGATTGGATGTCAAAGATTGTATTGATGAAGTGATGAGAATTGTCTATAAGGATGACATATGTAATGCAGCAAGGTTAAAAGTGTTACGTGATCAAAATCAAGTGTTTGATAGAGGAAAGGATCAATGTTCAATTTTGGGAGGCCTGGGGCCACCCAATTTTACTTCACATCAGATTAGTATGGATGCTTGGTCTGCTTCTCCAGAGATAGATGGAATCTCGCTATGCTCACATGGAGCATACGTCCTCAAAAAGAGCCTATTGGAGCTCTAAATTTTGGGCAAAATTTGGAGTCCTATATAGTGATAAAACCCTAAAAAATGGTCTCTTAATTTCCATGCCAAATAATTAATGATGGAGTACATGAAATGGGATTAAAATATTACATTGATTTTCAATTAAAAAGTTGAGAGATTATGGAAGAAAGCTCTGTGACAAGAAAAATTAAAATTCTATGATCAAAGCCTTTAGAAAATGCTGGAATTTCAACCTTTTGCAAAGATTATGTCGACGGAGGAAGAAGATGGTCAAATTTTAAAAATCTAAAAAAGACCCAGTTTGGAAAATCAAATTTTCTATTTCCAATAAAAATCTTAGCATTCCATGAGATGTTTTGGTTTTTCAACCAGACCCAAATCCGAAATATAGGTAGTTATTTTTTAGTTAGTTTATTATTTTTTCAAAATAATTTGTAATAAGGCTGTGTCTTTTCACCCTAAAGAGGTGTGAAAGCCACTCAAACATGTATATATACATAATGTAAAATGTAAAGAGGGGGGACAATAGAAGACAATTAATATTTTCATAGAATAGAATTTGATCACAACTACAATATGAACTCTAATGTACTATTTTTTCAACATTAATAAAGATAAGTGCTCTTCTTTTTATTTGTGGTTATAAGTTATATGTTTCCAATTAGTCTTTCAGATTACTCCATGAACCAGGGTATCCTACTATGTTTCTCTATTTGATGCATTCATTTATGACTAATTTGTACAATTTGAATAATGGTAGCATGGTCTAAGAACCTGTTACTATTTCCTTTCGGGCTCTTAAGTTGGGTTAAAAACCATAGGACCTATTGTATAAGTTGTTTTAAATTTTATTTCAATAGAAGCTTGTATGGTGATGGTCTCGCTTTACAGGAGTGATTTCCCTTAAAACCATCTCTAATTGTATGTAGGATTGAAATTTTTATGACTCTATAGCCCAAGTATTTAGAAGGCACTGATCTAACTATTATTTGGAAATTTTCATTTGGTTCATACATTTGTAGTTTATAGATCATTAAATCATTATTTCAAAAGCATTACTTTTAATTATTTAGTATAATCCATTTAGTCAAGTATTATAGAATAGAGATTTTTAGGAGATTAGTTTCTTTCCTCAAAGGATCATTCACCGCCTTTTGAGGAACTTTGTTTGTTTGAAATTAGTCCTACCATCCTTGGCTAGATTAAGCCAGAATTGTAGAGGTACTTGTGTTGTGCTTGTTAGTTGGCCTCAAAATAGTCCATCATTTTTTAGCACCAACACCTGCAACGCAAAAAGTTAGAAGATGAAGCTCAATCTTCTCTCTCAAACATGAGTCTCTAATGAGATGTGCTCCCAAGAATGGTAACCTTCAAAACTACACTCAATCAAGGATTGGAAACCCATTCTTTGATACCATGTAAAGAAGAATAAATGAGAGAAAGGAAAGAAAGTAATCCAAGAGAGATAGTTAATGAAGGAGAAGTTACCATGAGAAAACAAAGAACTAGGAGCAAGTATCCAAAGCCAACATAAGGAGACAAGAATAATTTTTAAAGGGGAAAAGAAAATAAAAACCCATTGTGATATTATGAAAATGGAAAAGCATGAGAGAGAGAGAGAGAGAGCAATATCTCATTTACAATAACTTCATATAGAGAAAATAGGAGAGGAGAGAATCTCTTTTATAGAGATGAGGATAGGAGTTACTAAGTAACTCACCAATCTAAGAATTCCATCATCCATAATGGGTGTGTGCAAAGTGTCAAGATCCTCTTAAGGAGGATAAGCTAAATTCATTATTAAAGGAATTAAAAAATGACATGTCCTCCCACTTGGACAAGAGGATAAAATACAAGTAGGGATTCCATAGGAATTTCCTAATAAAAATAAAAGGGGATACCTTGTTTTATCTTCAATAAATAATAAATACAACCAAGGAAAGACTAATTATTCTAACAATAATCATTCTCAAACTCTTCATTACCTTTCCCTTTTCAATGTGTATCATTCCCCCCCCCCCCCCCCCTCACATTGCACCCCTTGGTAGTACATGACATTATTCTTATAGATACAGGGAGGGGGAGTGAATCAATGAAACCACAAATTAGAAACGTTTTTCCACTATCTTCCAAATTAACCAACATGCATACATAAATTTAACATAGAAGCATAGGAAATAAAACATCCACAAATAAACAACACAAGGACACCAATATTTTTTTGTGGAAACACTTTTTATATGGAAAACCCATGGTGGGAATTATCACCCACTAATCTCACTAGTGCATCAATAATATCTTCCTTGTTAGGGGAATTACATCACCCTATTAAGGGTATACCCAATTAAGAGTATCTATAGCCTGTTTAGAGGCTATTACAAAGTCTTGTTAGGAACTACCATCTTAAGGGATTCAAAACTCCTTCTGAAAGGCACCTGGTTAGAGGATTTAATCTTCAGACCTGTTAGGATCCTACTTACCCTATTAAGAGTAAGTTTGTTAAAGGATTTTGACCACAAGCTTGTTAGAACTTTCTTTGACTAAGAAACTCAATAAGTGATCTAAATATAGCACCTTCTTCTTGATAGATCCAATTCTATACTACTCAAATCCACTTCTTTGATTATTCTAACCCTTTTTTCCTAATTGCATAATCACCTTCACAGACCACAACCACTTCATTAACCAACAAAAACTCTAACTCTTGATTTCATCTCCTTATATAAACATTTAGGTCAGTTGAACAACCCTAAAACATGTTACTGAAGTTGACCTCCAAAATCCATTTAAATTTTATAAGCGATCCAGCCAACATAGTAAATTGAAATTCTCAATGTCGGCTCTAAATAATTCAATTCAAAAAAAAATTGAACATTGACAAATATATGATTGCTACCTTCATTTAATCACCTTGACTTGGCTGGTTAATTGTTCTTGTCAATAATGTTGATGTTTGACTTAAATATCCATCTATACTTTGAATCTTCTTGAATGATCTTAGATGTAGGTAAACATGACTTTGTAGATACATATTGACTGATCATACCATCTGAATAGTCTATATCATCACCATGCAATACATTTTCCATGACTAACTATGTTATCACTAGTAGACTGAACACTTAGAAAAATCCTTATGTAATCATCTTTATCACTGGTATATGTGATTCAATATTCCTAGAATACTTATTGCCAGCAATGATAACACTAAAAATTTCATCACATGATCTAGGATAGGATCATCTTCATCATATGCCAACAATCACCCTCTTTGCCATTGATGCCAACACTGAGAGAAATTTTGACTAAGTGTCCAGTTATTGTAAAAATATAATCAACAAGTTCAAAGCATAAAAAAGTTAGAGGTACAAAAATAACTCCCCCTAAGGTAATATATCTACTCACCCTTTCTAATACTTAGAAAATTTTCACTACACTACTACTCCTCCTTTGACAAAAATGACAAAATTATTACAATGGATAAGAAAAAGGAAAAAAATATTTATAAAGAGTATCATATACTTATTTATAATCCAATAAATACATGTGAAAATTTGGTCTTCAAGATCTGTAAATCATTAACCCAAATGTTCAGTAGGTTCTTCATGATAAGTATCTTCCCATACAGCAAATATGAAAGCTCCTTTAATCCTTCTACCATGTACAAAGCAAGTGATACTAACTATTCAAGCCTCTTTAACACCTTTTCAAAAAATCTCTAACTTAGGACTCAATAGACTATGTAACTCTAATAAAGTACATATCATCTTTTCCTTTTCATTACTGTAAGTCTTGAGTTTATGATTGACAACACTTACTTGTGCTCTAAACATTGTAGCTAAACCATTGATAAAATCAAAATTTTCTACTAATAGCCTAATCTCATGTTGAGCTTCACATATTTTCCTATCTAAGTCTTTCAATAACTATGAAGAGTCAGAGATAGAGGTAAGTATATTACCACCTTCCTTTAGAGTATCTTTCACTTAGATCACTACAACTTGTAAAGTGTTTCTATCAAGTGCAATTGATTGAGCCAACTTTTCTGACCTCTTCCTTTCATAGTCTCTCTCAATTCTCATTATTGCATCATCCTCTAGAATTTTCATCTCCTCTCTAGTAGTGGTGAACAACTAACCCAATTTTTCTATTGGTGTGACCTTTTCATCATATTTCACTTCAGCCACTAAGTCATATAATATATCTCTTGCATTCAGTATAGCTTGTTCTTCTTGTTTCAACTTCTCTTTCTTTGATTTAGATTTAATGGCCATAGTAATATCAATCATCTTTGTAGGGATCATGGTACTTCAGTCTATTTTCCCTTGAATATTAGGTAAGTTATAATCATCCATGTCAACCCAAAAGGAAGGAAACATTTAATATGCTTAATTTTACATGTATGTGTACCACAGTGCCTGCAGGTAGTTATTGGAAAGAGTGGAATGATGAACTTGGTGTTAATAACATCATTAGCTCCCATCCTTTATGGGTTTCTATTTCCATCTATGGTTATATTGAAAAGAAAGACATCTTTCGCAGGTATTACCAAAATTCTGAGAAGAGTGACTGGTGTCTGGTTTTAACTTCTTTCAGCATGGGAGGCGATCTTAAAAGAGAAGAACTTGATAATTGTCAAAGGATCAAAGGTGATGATATGGATATGGTCTAGCATAAGTTGCAGAAATGTGGGGTCACTTCATATTTGGAAAGGCTTCACAGGTTTGACAAAGCCATCACTCAAAAAAAATTGATGTCTAGAAAAATGAGACCATCACGACTGATGGGAAGACCATAAATCTTTCAGTAGAGCTCATTTCTCAAGTTACTAGCATCCCTAATGAGGGTCTAAAATTTTACATAAACTGTAAGATTTCTGACATAGCAGCCAATAAATTCCCTAAATTTGAGAAGGAGAAGGAAGATTTTGATGAAGCTCGTAGTAATAGGTTCATTGATGTTTTTAAGATCAAAGAGATTTGGCATAACACTCTTCTAGTGGTGATGGAGTATTTCACCCATTATGGGTGGTTTAATCAGGTGCACTCCCATCATTTTATGCTCCTCAATCATTTTAGGTATAAGAACACTATTAACATTCCTTATTACCTTCATAGTTCTTTAATTGGAAGTTTGAATGAGCATAAGAAGTCAAAAAAGGCCATTCAACATGAGGGGTTGATTTTGTTGATTTATGAACATATAAGAGATATTATCCTTAACCCTACTATTATCACTCCCATTGTGGGGAAAGGTAAATGGAATGTCAAAGGAGATATTGGTAGTAGTTCAAAGAGAATTAGGTCTAGGAAGAAGGAATATTCTGATTACACCTATGAGGAAAATGTGACTGATGATTCTAAGGATAAGGAAGACTGTGATACCTAGAATATGAAAAGCCCTAAAAGAGATGAGGAGGAGACTTAGGACTCTGAAGATAATGTCATATCTCAAAATTTGGGAGGGAATGAGGAAAATAACTATGAGGAGTTTGTTAAAAATGTTGAGCTAGAAACTGAGGCTACTGATAAAGGTGATGAGGGCTCCTACTAGATGGACATCTTTGCAACCTAAAATAGGGCGATTGACTCTACTTCTAAGAACATTGAGAAAGAGAAAAAGGAGAGAAAGGAAATGGAGGACATGGTTGACTTGGAAGGTAACTCTGTGGGTATGCTAAATTTTGAAGATGTCTTGGTTCAAAATTCTCAAAGCCTTGAGGATTTGGTTGATACTGCTATCCACTATACCGAGAAGCTTAACCCTGACAGGAATTTTCAAAAAGAGGAGGTTCCCATTCTAGATGAGTATGTGGATAGAATGAGGCATGATGCACATGTTTCCCAAGATTCCTAGGAGAACATTCAAGAAAAGAGCGAGGATACCAATGAAAGAAGGGTTGGAGAATCCTCTATTAAACTAATTTTTGAGGACTTTGATGATAAGGAGGAAGTCACCATCAATTCCCTACAGAGTGCTAAAGCTGAAGGTTTATATTATTTTACGTTCAAAAAATGGTGTTTCCATGAGATAAAAAGTCTCAATCTCAAACGCAGGAAACTAGAGGCCATTAATGCCAGTCTTCAGGAGAAACTAGAAATAGGGCTCAATGAGGGTAACTTGAACCCTAACTCTGCTATTTCTAATGTTAAAAGAATGTCTAACATGGAAAGCACTATTATTGATATCCTCCAACATAGTAAGGATAGTATGAAAGCCTCCAGCATAAATCTCAAAGCCCTGGTCAACATGTTGGACAGTGGTATTGAGGAGGAAATTGATTACAAGAATGACACCTCGAAAGCTTTTGGAGGGCCTAGTTCCAAAACCCATGTGAACACTAAGAAGAAGACTCCCTCTATGAATAATAATGTTGAGAAATGAAGTGTTTCATTGGGAGGATGGACAACATATAGGCCAGAATGGATAAGACTCTAGATGAAAAAGTCAGGGTTATGTATTCTTTTAATTAAGTTGTTTCCTGTGCTGGTTTTTTGGCTGGTGGGTTGGTTTTTTCCTATTTTCTAGTCTTATGTTGCCCTTGTATCCCTTCTATGGGAATTTCATTGTTGTCTCTTTTTTCTATTGTTACGTTTTTTTATCTTCTATTTTTGGATATGTAAAGGGTTTTGGGGCCCCTTCAAAACCTATTTTTTCTAGTAATCAAAACAATGTAATGCTTGATAGAAGACATAGACTGAGAATTAGTTACCTTTTCTTTCTCCTTTTCTTTGATCTTCACCTTTTTTTTCTCTTTTTTTTCCTATTATCCTTTCATCTATATATATTTAGTATGTTCTTTCTCTTGATTCTCCTTATCTTCATCTCCATTAATTACCTCTATTACTAGTACTTTTTTATACTCCGGTAGGAACTTTGACTAAGGTATCATCAATCATGTCTTTTTCTATTCCTTTCTCTCTTTCTATGGTAACATGACCATCCACCTATTCATCTGTAATATCCTGACCAATTCTCATATCCTTAGGTTCTTTGTCATGCTTCTCTTGTTTATCCTTTGCTTCCTCAAGTGCATCCATAACACAAATATCTTCTATAGTGTTATTAGGATCATCAAATATATCATCAATAGTGATCTACACACCATCAATGTTCCACCCTTCGTCAATATGTGTGACCTCTAGCTCTTTCTCACTCTCCTTTTCTTTATTTTCTTCTTCCTCTTCATGTTCTTCTTCAAGACCTAATAACTTTTTCAAAATGTCTCTTATTACATCTTGTATTGACTAAGTTTCACCAATCAGTTTCCTAGTCACCCTTATCTTGGTCGTGAATGAAGGTCTAACCTTTTTAATGGTTTCCTTCATTTATTCTTTTGTCATTTCAAGTATTAAGCTCAATAAAACATACTAAATTATCTCTTTATCTTTCTTTATTGTTGTCTTCCATATAGCTTCAATATTTTCATACAGAGAAGTAGGAATTTGACCTTGTAATTGTATGAGTACTTGACTTAACCTATGGATAATTTCTACAACTACATCATCAACCCTTCTTTGATCATCTTCATTAAATTTTTCATAATACTTGTTAACACCAACAAGTATATCCCACTTCTTAACCTTATCAATAATTGTATTAACATAAATAAACTTACTAAAATCAGGCTTAACTAATTTTGTAGTAGGGGTCAAACCACCTTAAATTTCTTACCTTTTTCTTTGATTTCTTTTTTTTCTTCTTCTAACTTAATTCATTTTTCTTCCCCTTCAACCTCTTTGTATCCTTGTGACTTCTCTTTCTTCCTCTTACCATCAACCTTTTTTGTAGCAGTAGCTTCCTTAGTTCTTGTAGGATCAAATTTAGTTGGTCTTATTGGCCTCTTCACAAGGATCTTGGTTAGAGGAGAAGGTTTCTCCTTCTTGACTATTGTGGCACTTTTTTTTTTCCTACCAGTTGGGGCACCACTGGTTATAGAAGAAACAACTTCCACATCATCATCTTTAGTAACTATTACTGATATTCTAGCCTTCTCAGCTTCATATCTTTCTCATTGCTTGTCAATAGCTTCTTGTTTGAAGCCTTTCTTTAGATAAAATTCCTCCACTTCCTTCCTAATATTCTTCTCTATGACTGGTTTGTTTAACTTTTTAGAAACTTGAAGGAACTTATCCTTGTATGTTCTAAACCTAGGAGTATTGGGATCTATTGACTTGGATAATAGATCTTCAACATGTAATGTTAAAAAATCTTCATCCACCTCATAACCCATAGGCATGGCCCATGAGGTCTGAGGAACAACTACTTCCATCAAACATGTATCAGTATCTACCATGAAGCAAATATCATTCTCATACTTTTCAATAATCTTAGTCGGTATCCTCTATCTCAGGTGCATTTTCTTATGGATATTCTTGAAATAACCCCATACCTTCTCAGTGAATTCATTCTCAAGCACTCTAACATATTTTCTCATTTGAATAACCACCAAGGTGTCAGCTGACCAAGTAACTTGACCAATACTAGGGAAAATGTTTTGGAAGTAGAAAATAGACCCAAAATCACTTTTTACCCTCCACCACACTACATCATTAAATGCATCACCACTTGATAATAAATAGTATATACCTTCAAATATCTTGTTAGTGGTAAACCAAAGTTTCACGCAATTGAACAAAGCTTCATATCATGCATTGAAACAATCATATGCATCTAAATATGCAAATACATTTACTTCACATGCATCTAGGGGGTTCTTAAGTGGATTTGACATTTCTTACTCCCCCTAAGCCGATGATGACTTAGTTTGATGATGAATTATTCACACCCTATGAAGATGTGGAATCTTCTTATGAATTTCCTTCAGTCTTTTTCATCCAAATATTTCTCATCTAGTTCTTGCACTAGTACATTTGGCCTAGTTTTTCTACTAAAATTTTTTACCAAAAAATAAGAAGGTTTTGCTTGGTCAGATTATAGAAGGAAAACTTTGTATTTTTTTCAATTTATGCCCATGTTAGATTCATGTGCACATGGGCATAACTTTTTTTTAAAAATGGAATTTCATTTCTCATTTCATTATTTCATTTGTGAAAAAAAGAAGGGCAGTGTGCACACGAATCTACTTGACATTGTGGGGTAGCAACAGGAGCTTGAGCTCAATCTTTACATAAGGTATGTGGAAGAGGATTTTTAATTCATGCATTCTTCTTTGCTTTGCTATGTATTGAAAAAGGGCTTCTACGAGCTTCTATGGGTTTGAACAAGGGTTTCTGCGGGTTTCAACATATCCATTTTGTGCATATCCTCTAATCATTGCAGTCAACAAAACCACATTTCTTTGAGTTATTTTTTTGAATAGTTTATGTGCCTTGGCCATGGTTCCACATTTTGCATACATGTCTCCCAGGGCACTTGCAACTACAAAATCTAACAAAACCCCCCCTTCCATTATCCTTTGATGTGCCATGGCCATCTGCTACCATGCCCAGGACCATGCATAATCCTACAACCAATCCTATAATCTCCTCTAATACCATGTTTGTCAAACTATAATTGTCTTGTCCAATCGCGGGATTGGAACAAATTTTCTTCGAAGAAGGATTGAATAAAAGAAAAACCAAACATTCTAAGTACATTTTACTATCATACCCTGACTGTTGCGAAGTAGATAGATGGATTAGTTATTGTTGTAAGTTCATTTTATGCACTATTTCATTAGAATTCAATTCACCAGTTTGGGACAATCATTTTTTGTTGTAACTTTGTTGAGATCCTGAACTCTCTAATAGACCGGCTCGGGAAACCTTTTAGTTAGCTTTGTCATGGAGTTGGAGCCTTGACCCGCATTTCTTTTTCCATTGGGAATCAATGCCAATGGCTGAGAACCAAGGGGAGGCTGTGTATTTTAATTTAAATGCTTATATTTTGGAAGTAGTTGTGCTTCTTCAGGATTGATTCCCTAGGTTAGATATATTTTATGTATTTAGCGAGAGCAAAAGGAAGACTGTTTACCAAAATGTAGAAAAAGGAACTTGAATTTGTCTCACAATTGAATTCTAGGGTCTTGGTGATAGCGAAGACTTCTTGGTGTTGTAACCCACTGTAAGTGCCCACCGATTGATCATTTCAGATCGACCCTAATCTAACATGATCAATTATACTAGAGTGTCTCTATGATAGTCAACGGTGTTATAGTAGTGTGGTTAAAATTACTAAGAAGGTCTTCCTTGACAAAGTAGAAGACAGTCTATTTTATGAAGAAAGATCTGGACCCAAACTATTTACCAATTGTAAGAAGAAATACTGTTGCAAGTTAAAACTAGGAATAGGCAAAACTCGGGATACTTCAAGTTTGAGTGACCATGAATGTTTTGTTAATTAATTTATAACCAAAAGTGTAAAATAGATTGTAATGACTTGTTGGCACCTAGTGAAGTTATAATAAAAAATTGTAACAAATTGTGATCTGTTGAAACCTGTGGAAGAGGAAGTGATACTTGGATACTTTTCCATTCCAATTAAGGAGATTAGTGGTTGAAAGAGACATTCCATACTTGGAAGCATTCTAGGACTAAGGAGTTGACAGAGTTGGTTGGAACCATTGTTCATGGTTTAAATTGACATTATTATTCAGTTGTGATAGTGGGTTGCGCTTATTCAAGATTTAGGTGTTACCACTCTACATCATAGTTTGAGAGATCATTTGTTTGTTTATAATCCTACAGACAAATATAATTAATTCTTGTCTTGCACTCAAGTAGGAGAGATCATTTCTGAGGCCAAACTTATACCTTACCATAATGGATGCAAATCAATAGTTTTTCCCTATGTGCTTGCAATCTTGCATTACCTATCCACTAAAACTTTTTAGCATTTTTTTGTAACATGAATTAGCAATTGTAATGGCCAAGTAACACTTAATCTAAAATTTGTATTTTTTTTGTATGATCACTTATTTTTTTAGGCTCTTTAAAGTTTGAATCCATGATCACATTTCTTAACAAACCTCGAATTAGGGCCTTATGAGTAAGAACAGTTAGAATTATACCAATCTTCAACATGTTATCTTGTAATTAGTATTCCCTTTGACAATTACCTTGCTGGAAGTGTCCATTAATTAGTGAATTATAGATAGCATGGTTAGGAATGGAACCTTCTTCTACAATTGTCTTGAAAACCTATTCCTCTTTTCATAAATTTCCTTCCTTATAGAATCCATCAAATAAATCTTTCCAGATATAACTATCTAGGGAAATACCACATATGATCATCTCTTGTACAAGTTCATCTACTTCAACAATCTTCTCGATCTTGCAAAGTGCATCAGTAAGTGTCTTGTAAACAATTAAATCGGGTCCAAGACATTTTCCTCTCATTTCATATTTCAACTTGTGATCTTTCTCCATATTGCCTTGCTTACAATGTCCATCAATTAGCACAAAATACATATCTTTACCAAGATCCATCCCTTTCCCTACTTTCTTCCTTAAGAGCTCATCAACTACATCAAATCTATCATGGTTGCAAAGTCATTCACATGTCAAGGCTACATCATGAGTTGAAAATATAACAAACCCAAAGTCTATATGTTTTATAGTTGGCATGTTCCGTGCTAGCTGAATTTTCTCAATTTTGCCATAATTTTGAATTTTCTCTAATACAATTCTCATCCTAAGTAGATAGAATACCATCAACAAATATAAAATTAGCCTACACTTAAGAATATAGTATACCATTCCAATAAGAAATAACTAAATATGAGATATTATAAGTCAAGACTATGTAGCACTATTTCCCTACCAAAAAAATTTGCATCGAAAAAATAAGATTCTATCAAGAGGCGAGCCATAAAATATTAAGTGAGAAACTAGAAATACTATAATTTAAAAAATCTAGAATGGCATGTGCAAGCTTATAATAAAACACCTACATAGAAGTTGAAACCCATTGTTCAAATAACCATATTGGTTGACTGAAACTAGCTATTGCACTTTGTTCCAAGTACATATTATGTTACTATATTTTTTCCACCATTATTTCTTTTGAAAAAATATCATCCATCTTAAATCTGTTTAAAATTTTGGTTTGTTTAAATCTCTCTATATTTATTAAAATTGTTTAACTTTGTAATCCTTTAGTGGCATTTGCAGTATAGATGGAAGTGTGAACTTTAAAATCCTTCTAAACTACAAAATATTTAAGATGTAATATTAATATTTTGCAGTTATGATTAGAGGTTGTATGTAATTAATGGTGTGCTCTGGATATAACATGTGGGTCCTAGATTTATTACCAGCTCTTTTATAGTATTAGATTGGAGTAAGGTAGAAGAGAATTCATTCAAATTATCTGTAGGGTATTTCAATATATTTAAGTAAATTTTTGTATGTAGGTCTCTGATTAAGATGTATTATGTATATAGTTTATTATAATTGTCAGATTATTCTTCCATTGAGGTGGATGGTGTCCTCAATATGATTTCTGCTATCCTTGAATAGATATCAGGGCACTTCTAAGCTGCAATAACCTGAGTATGTTAGATTTTAAAGATGTTTCTAGGGTTGATACCATTACACCTCTATGATCTCAACTACAACATGCCTTGTTCTCTGGTCACTATATACTTTAATAACTTGTCATTTTACGACCTAGTTTAATTCACTTGTAGTAAGTGTTTCGAAGATTTTAGTATTGTGATACATAAGAACTTTATTATCATGGGGATTTGGTTCACCGTTCAATTATATTAGATTCGTTATCTTTCAATTGCATATAGTTTTAAATGCTTTCAAAACATTTCAGTAAATAGGGCCTTCTGTGCTTAATAATTTCAAAGGTCCACTTACCAAGGAATCTCTGTAAGGGAAAATACACATGCTCAAGTAAAGTGAATCTTCTCGTGAGGTAGCATATGGAAAGGTTGTCATCTATTGACCCATATACCAGGACTATTTTGATCTGTGGGTACCCTAATGTTGGCAAGAGTTCTTTTATTAATTATGATGAGTTGTATCATTCCCATCATGTCCCATGCTCACACCATGTGTACCCTCAAATATAGGATGTAAATCATTGTTCTCTTCTTGACCAAAGGCTTCCATATCTTGAGGTAGTGGAGTTATGTCACTGTTATGAACTCAGAATTGTGGTCATACCCTAGTGACAAATTTTAAATGGATACAAGCACCTTTTTTGTGCAATGATCAGGCCCAACCATTATATCTTGAATTCCAATGCTAGATGCCTCTTCTTTACTGATTAATCCATGTGACAAATCTACAGACTTGTAAGAATGAGGAAAGGAGCCTCTACTGTCCAAATTCAAAACTTGGGACTTTTCTTTCCTTCCATCTTCAGATTCACCACACACCACTGAATTTAGATTTTCCTCATCTTCAAATTCACCATACACCACTTCATGTTCTTCACCAATGGGTGATTCAAAATCAATCTTTGAGCATTCTGAATACTCATCAAACCTCTCTTGAATGTCCTCACTACAAGGCACATGTCATCTTCATTGCATTTTATTTTTATTTCATGTTTTAATCTTTAAGGACTTGATCAAGAACATAGGTTTTAATGAAATATCAATTTGATTTGCAAAGTTTGTGTTCTTTACAAATTTGAAAAGCTCTAATACTTACTAGGGCAGATGTGGATGTTCAACCTTATGCTTTTACTAGTAAGTCTTTATTTTTTGGGCATATTGATTATAAGTACTTGACATATATCACAAATGTTGCTAATTAAGGTTGGCGGGATGATTACGCCTATCCTAAAAAAGACTGTCAAATTATTATGCTTTCAAATCAATTACCTATCGGCATATCCCTTGCAAGGGAGGGAAGCCAAACACATAAAGAACATGCACATAAACACGGCAACTGAAAAACTTAAATGGAATATGCCAAGAAGTACCAAATTATGAATGCTCAATTGTTGTAATGGAAAAGCATCATAATAATCCATTTATAGAACTTAATTTTCTAGTCTAAATTATTTTTCTATTGTCGTAATGATTTTTCTAGAACTTGATTTTCTAGTCTTAATGATTTTTCTATAGTCCTAATAATTTTTCTAGTCTTAATGATTTTTCTTTCATCCTAATATTTGTTACTCTTAATAAATTAGGCCTTGCATTTGAATTTTTGTTCACTATTTTATTTCAACTTGATATTTCATTCATTTTTCATATACACATAGACTACACATGCTAATAAAAAAATGAGCTATTTTATTTAGGTTAACTATTCATGATTGTAAATGATCAATATTTCTGATGGTACTCCTTGGTGTATTCCATTTTAAAATAATCATGTTTCTATGGCTATGATAAATGTCCCTTTGTATTGAGAAAATTAGAGTTGAAAAAATGGTTGCAAACAAATCATCCTTCTTCCACCAAAATTCTAGTCAATGTACAAGTAACGAGTCATTCCATTCAAGAAAGACCATGTCTGACAATATCAACCCAGAACAAAATAAGGAGTATGCAAAATTTAGTAAATGTATCTGCAATTAGAGCCACTTCATATGCACAGGTGATAAACATGCATATTTTCCTGAGCGCTATTGGGAGCTTACCCAGCAACACATGTACTATTGTGAAAATCACCACAAATCTATTTTTTGTTGGGTCTACCTCCCAATAGCACTCAAAAAAAATATGCATGTTTTTCACCTATGCATATACCTTCTATGATCAACACTTATATGCATAGGTGATGAACATTCAGATTTGCCTAAGCTTTGATGAACATTTAGAGTCACGAGTCTTAAGATTGTACTTAATATAGCCAAGGTTCATTCAATGGTACATTAAAACATGAAACAAACCATTCTTAAAGTATATTAAACTAGTAAACCAAAGGACATATTGATTATAAGTAAACTAGTAAACCAAAGGACATGCTTTTACTACTAAGTCTCTATTTGTTGGGCATACTGATTATAAGTACTTGACATATATCACAAATGTTGCTAATTAAGGTTGGTGGGATGATTACATCTATTCTAAAAAAAGACTGTCAAATCAATATTCTTTCAAATCAATTACCTATTGATGTATCCCTTGTGAGGGAGAGAAGACAAACATATAAAGAACATGCACATAAACATGACAGCTGAAAAACTTAAATGGAATACACCAAGAAGTAGACTGGGCATCACAGGGAAATAATGGTTGTGGATACTTTAGTTGGGTTGATGAAAACTCATCTGCATCTATCCGCCCATCTCCACTTATCCGTGATGAAGGATTTGAGTGCAAAACGTGTCAGGCTAGGGAAAATGCAAAAATTATATTTTTACAATGCCTTTTCTATATTGTAATCGCATATCTTTGTTGTGACCATATGCGGAGATGAGCTCAGGAATTAGTTAGTTTAGTATTTTCATATTGTAACTAATATTTTAATATGGATATGATGTAACTTCTCTTTGCCTCAAGTGTGCATATATATGGTTTACATCATTTTTTATAATAATTCTTCATGTTTATGGCTCAGGTGAGCCCCAATCTTCTATCAATCACATGATTTAACATATAGTGTTTTCTTGGTTATTCCATTTGTTCCTTGATACATCAATTCGACCACAGCCACTCCACTTCATGTGGATGTCTTTGAAATAAAATCCTAACTCTAATAAATCGACTATAACTACTAACTAACCTTATAAAACAACAGTAGCTAAGAATGATTGCTTGCCAACATTTGTTGAATACAAGGTCCTTGAGATATCAATCAATTAGGATGAGTGGATGAGGATGATGAGATGGGGGAAGTGGAGTTGAATCCTGATGAAAAGGAAGCTCGATCTGGCTGCAATTAGGAAGAAGAAGAAATGCTTATCGTCGAACATAGATTGAAGAAGAGTACTACAGAGAGCAGGCCTATCGTACTAAGGAAGTTTGACAAGAACAAGGAATATGGCTTAAACAGAATGGGAAGACATCTTTCTAGTCTATGTTTGGATCCTTCGACAACTAGCTTGATAATAAATGAAGCAGATGAGAGCTGAGCAATTATCTTCCCAACAAAAATCTTGTAAATGAACTGTGTGTACCCCAATTCCTGTGCCTTCTGCGTGTACCTAAATGACATATTTGAAACAAGGGTAAATTTAGCCTTACCCTTGTTGTTTCAAATATATCATTTGGGTATGCATAGAGGGCACATGAATTGGGGTACACATAGTTCATTTATGAGATTTTTCTTGGGAAGCTAATTGCTCATTTGTCATCTACATTATTATGAAGCTAATTGCCGAAGGATCCAAGCCCATGCTAGAAAGATGTCTTCCCAAACACATAATAAACATGCACATAAACACAACATCTGAGAAACATAAATGTAGATTTCACAATAGCTAAGAAACATAATTTTAGGCATCATGGTCACAATTTTTTGGAGACAGCGTAATTGAGTTGTATACCCAAGCGATAGAGAACAACTTTTGCACCTTCGATTCCAAGTTGACACTGTGGGATCCAAAGACCATAGATAAGGAATAAATTTAGAGAGTGGAGGAGGGTCATAATGACCAAAATAATATAGGATGAACCTCAAGTTAAACGAGGAAACTGCAAACATTTTAATAGATTTTTATTATTAAATAATGAAATTTGCATATACTAGTGTTCTAAGCCCCCTCATTACATGATTTATTATTGTAAGCCCCCTCTAACTTACGCATCTAGAAAATGAAACTACAACCTATTGGGATTGAGACAAACCTTATAGAACAATAGTATCTAGGAAGGATCACTTGCCAACATCTATTGAATACATTTGTAGCTCATGAATACAAGGTCCTCCAATAGATGTATTCAACAGATGTTGGCAAGCGATCCTTCCTAGCTTCTATTGTTCTATAAGGTTTGTCTCAATCCCAATAGGTTGTAGTTTCATTTTCTAGATGAGTAAGTCAGAGGGGGTTTACAATAATAAATCATGTAATGAGGGTTCTTAGAACACTAGTATATGCAAATTTCATTATTTAATAATAAAAATCTATTAAAATGTTTGCTGTTTCTAGCTCATTTAACTTGAGGTTTGTCCTATATTATTTTTGTCATTATGGCCCTCCTCCGGTCTCTAAATTTATTCCTTACCTATGGTGTTTGGATCCCGCAGTGTCAACTTGGAATCAAAGGTGCATAAGTTTCTCTCCGTCGCTTGGGTATACAACTCAATTATGTTGTCTCCAAAAAATTGTGACCATGATGCCTACAATTATGTTTCTTAGCTATTGTTTCCCAGGACCCCTTATGACCCTTTATGACCATTTACAATCCATAAGAATACATCTTAGAGGTCTTAAAATGTCATAAAGGGTCATAAGAGGCTCCTAGGAGAGGCCAGATGAGCTTCCACCTTCACATGGTTGGCCCTATTAAGTAGAGAATGTTATACTCTTCTTGAAACAAAGAGAAGCTCAATAATTTAAGGTCTCGGTCCACGGATAGATTAAATTAGACTTACTATCCAAATTGGTACATTAATGAGAATCAATGATGGACCGGATTTTTTAGATTCTGAGAAGACGTATATGCAGTGGAGCCTAGAAGGGATTTTTGTGGAGATTTCTAGATGTGGAGATTTGCTAGAGTGGCTATATACAAGGGTTTCCAGATTGAGTACTAGTGCAGAGATGATGATTCAGTAACCTACATCTACAAAACCTTCGCAAATATGTCCTCTTAACAATTATGTGCATATTGACTGGGTATACAACTCAATTATTGGTTATTGAAAGGACATTGTGCACTCAAGTAGTTAAAACTAATCCATTATGGATTTTTTGCACATGGTATCAAGGGTGAGAATTTTTTTGTCTTTAGACTCAATATTGTTGTGACTTAATTTCTCAGTCTAGTTAAAATCATATCATATCACACTATGTTATCAAGCCTTTGGTGTCGTTGTGATATTTGAATAAATTAAAAGTCCCATGTAAAGAAATTGATTTATCTTTATCTTAGTTTCTTTCATATTAAAAAAAATGAGTGGGTTGGACAATAGTGGTGGATCTATTCTCTCTTATCATTCTTCATAGTCCCTTTGGTAGTTATTATTTCTTGTAACTTGCCTTAATCATTGTGCATATATTTGAGAGTGGAAGTCCAAGAAAGCCTTTCCCAAACTCTCCCACAACCCATTCAATCCTCAAAGCATCCCCCTCTTTCTCATCCCCTGACAAATCAACCCCACAAACAAGAAGAAGACAAATAGCCAGCTGGCTAATAAATTGGGAGATTGGTTTTAGATATAATCTTTAAAGATTATTTTTGGCATAGCTTTAGATTGCTTAGTCATCTCCTATGAATGTCAAGGTTAATGACCTCGAGAAACAACATGTTTGTGTGAAATAAGATGTAAAATGTGTGACTGTTTGTAAACAGTAAACAACAACGACATAATATTATTATGCTTAATGTGATAATATATATATATAGAGAGAGAGAGATATATATATATACATATATATATATATATACATACATACATATATATATATATATATATATATATATATATATATATATATATATATATATATATATATATACATATATATATATATAATATTAAATTTTCTATCACTTTTTTGACAAACAAAGAATAGACATATCTGTTGGAGATTTTCCAGTAGGCCAGTACTGATTGTATGTTTTTCATTGATGACAACATATGAAAAGTAGCATGCGTGGAAGACTTGTGTAGTAAGCTTTTAGTATATGTAGCATAGACATGATATCAGCATGATATCATGGGCGTTGAGGTTAACTATTAGTATAGATAGTTATATAGCATCTTATGTCAGTAGTGTTCTGTGTATGGTTGTCCATATAGTTATCATGGAGCCTTGTGCACTTGGATATATGTTGAAGATATATTAGTAATGTTACATTCATGGATGAAAATTTTGATGATCACAAGAAGTAAATTTATGCAGTCACTATCCACCAATAGAAGTTTCATGTGTTTATTCAAAAGAGCCGACAATGATTATATTGGTTCTGGAGTTGCGCTTATCATTTTGGTATGGACCCTTGGATTTAAGCTTGGAGAAGAGTTAGTGATGTTTAGTTAAGAGCACATGAAGTAATTCATCTTGAGGTGAAAGATACAGTTAATTTGGTAGAGCCGATAGTGTGTAGCGTGCGTCTACAATTATCTTATTGGACAGGTCCCAGAATGTGTTGCGTTCTTAGTAGATTCGATTGATTTATTATTGGATTTTTTTATGGCTTCTCTAATATGATTTCAAGGTGGTTCTAACAGGCTGACTTGATTATATCATTTAGAGGAAAGATATTTATAGGCAGTCATTTGTGATTGCTTGAGTGTAGTTCATAGTTGATGAAGTAGATCAGAGCAGAGTGTGCGAAGTGTTGAGCCATCAGAAGAAGGTCTATGTGACCAAGTAAAGTTTTTGTGCTATACATTGGAATTGATCTAGATAGCAGGTCTAGGTGAAGTTCACCAAGATCTAGATATAGTGTTTATCTATTATTTAAAAGGTTGTAGCCTTCGCCCCTTTGAGCAGTGTGCTCTCGAACAGTGCATCCTCTCCCCTAACAGGGACAATTGTAAAAGACTCCTAATAGGTTCTGACCCTTGACCAAGTCTACTATACTAAATATATTGTAAAGAAACTCCTAACAGGGTTAAGGATCTTCTAACAAGGATCACAATACACTAGTGTAGAATATTAGTGGGTGTCAATTCCCACTGGGGTTTTTACCTATTTGGATTTCCCTATAACCAAAATATTGTGTTGTTTTCAAGTGTTATTTCATTGTGTTTATGCTTTATGTTTAATTATACTTAATTGGATAAATAATTGAAACTTGTAGATAACTGATTCACCCCCCCCCCCCCTCTCAGTTATCTCTTGGGACTATTCCTAAAAATTGGTATCAGAGCCAAGTGCCTCAGAGAGAAAGTTTAAAAGCTTGAGGTTGATCATATGGCATTATTCAGAAAAGAAAGTCCTAAGTTTGATGGAGAGAATTATCTTGATTGGAAGAACAAGATGGTGACTCATTTGCAGTGCATTTCTTTTCAAGTTTTTGATGTAACTATCAAAGCAGTCAAGATTATGTTAGGATAATAAGTAGAAAATGAAAATATTAACAAATAAGAGAGAACATAATAACATAGAATTTAATGTGGTTCACCCAATCCTTGGGCTACGTCCACCAACAGTGAGTCCAATATCTTTGTTATTATCCAGCGATTACAATCTGAAACCTGCAACTCAATCCCACCACATGAAGCTACAATAATCCCTTATACAATGAATGTCAAAAAACCCTAAGCCTTTTTACAAGTATTTTTGACATAAAAAAATTAGGGAAAAAATACTCTGAATAATAGAAAAATAGATGGCCGACACTTTACTCAGCCCCTTGACCTCACCTGGGGTGCTGCCCCAGGACCCCGCAAGGGGCTCTGCCCCTTGACCCTATGGAAAAGTCTGATTAGGCTCCACATACATAATAGATTCCTACCATAGAAGACCTTGCAAAGGATGATGCTACTAATAAGAAAAAGGAATTATTTCATCAAAATGCAATAGCCAAAGAAGCTCTTATCAGCACCATTTCTGATAGTGAATTTTCAAAAATAAAGAAGGTAGATACAGCCCACAAAATATGGAAGTACCTAGAAGACATATTTGAAGGAGACATACAAGCAAAGGATGTGTGCAGAAAGACATGGAAGAAAAGATACAATGCATTAGAGATGTTGCCTGAAGAAAATATTAGAGCTTACAATCAAAGGATCAATGAAGCAGTTGCTAGAATCAAGAACAATGGTGGAGAGATCTCAGAGGAAGACATTATGGACAAATTGATGACTACCCTCACTCCAGAATATGAAAACAAGATCAACATCCTTGATGAGACCATGCAACTTACATCAAATTTCAAGAGAGAGAATTTGATCAACAAAATCTCAGCTTTTGAGATTTCAAGATTGAAGACAGAACCTAAAAGTGAGACAACCTTCAAAGCAACAATTCATGGTAAGAAATCTGCAAACACTTATGGTAATTTTGATGATGATGATGATGAAGAGAAAACACTAGATGATTTCATTGCTATGATTTCCAAAAGAGAAAAGAAAAGAAAAGGAAAATATGATGGTCAATTGCCATTTAAATGCTTTTCATGTAATAAGATTGGTCACTTTGCATCTAAATGTCCCTTAAGAGCTAGAAAGTTCAAAAATGACTACAAGCCTAAATTCTCTAAGGAATGTTACTATGCTGGAGATGAAGTTTCAGATGATGATTTAGCTAAAGAAGAAATTGGATTTATTTCTATCATAGATAAAATGAACAATAAGATAGATCATGAAGATGAGAAAGAGAAATAAGAGCTAGCATTAATTTCCCAAGATGGTATAAGGACATACTAGATTATAGATAGTGGTTGTTCACATCACATGACAGGTGATAAAAATAGATTTGTTCATCTAGACAAATACAATGGTGGCATGGTTAGATTTGGAGATAACACTCCTAAATCCCTAGTTGGTAGAGGAGCCATCACCTTGGATGGAAAGAATAGTACTGATGATGTTCTTGATGTAGATGGTTTGAAACATAACCTTCTTAGTTTTGGATAGTTACTTGAAAAAGGTTATCAGTTGGAGTTCAAAAATCACAAATACATCATTAACCAAAAGGATGGTGTTATGATTGCATCAAGCTCAAAAACTAGAGGTAATGTTTTCCAACTCAATTCAAAAGCAAGTTGTTTTGTTGCTAAAGTTGATGATAGTTGGTTGTGGCATAAAAGACTATGTCATATCAATTTTGACAACATAGTAAAGATAAGCAATGTAAAGGCAGTAAAAGGTCTACCTTGCATAGCAAAGACAGTTGATACTATATGTAGGGAATTTGTGATGGGAAAGCATGTGAGAAACTCATTCAAGAGCAAGCACAATTCAGTAAAGAACAAGTTGGATCTGATTCATTCAGACCCATGTGGTCCAACCCAAATGATATCATACTATGGTGAAAGGTATTTCATTTTGTCTATTGATGATTATACTAGGATGATGTGGGTTGTGTTCTTGAAAGATAAGTCAGAAGCATTTGAGAAGTTCAAAATATTCAAAGCTAAGGTTGAGAATGAATCTGGACTAAAGATAAAATGTTTGAGATTGGATACAAGAGGAGAATTCACCTCTGACAGATTCTATGAGTACCCCTAGAACCCCTTAGCAGAATGGAATTGTAGAGAGAAGGAATAGGATCATCCTTGATATAGCGTGCACCATCATGATTGAAGGAAAAGTTGCACATGCCTATTGGAGAGATGTAGTCAATACAGCAGTCTACACCATCAATAGAATTCAATTGAGGCCTGGCGCTAACAAAAAACCTTATGAGCTATGGTTTGGTAATGTTCCCATACTAAATTACTTCAGAATCTTTGGAAGCAAGTGCTACATCAAGAGGGATGAACCAGTAGGCAAGTTTGATGCAAGAAGTGATGAAGGTATTTTCCTTGGTTACTCTACTAAAAGTAAAGCTTATAGATGTTTCAATTTAAGATTGAAAAAGATCATTGAAAGTGCTCATGTTAAGATTGATGAAAATTTTATGGTTCAAGAAAGATATCATGATTACTCACCCATGATTGAAGAAGAACCCAGACCCTCCACTAGTGAGGCAGTTATTGAGGAAATGTTTGACTGTATTGATGTGTTATTCAATGACCTTGAGACAAGTGAAGAAGATACTCCTAAGGCTGATGAGTCAACATCACCTAAAGTTCCAAAGTTTACATCTAGAAACCATTCCAAGAAAGACATTGTAGACACTCAAAAATGGGCAAGTGCTTTTAAATCATAAAATGGCTCAAAATCATCAAAATGCACTAATTCTCATCAAAAGGATCAAACCAAATTAAATGGACATTTATTAAATCAAAGTTGGACAAAATCAATAAAATCAAAGGAGAAATGAAATAATGACATCAAATAATTAAATACAAGTTTAAAGGGACCAAAAACACTATGTAATTGATTTTAATCAATTAATTGTATAGTTTTTAAATCAAAAATCAAAGTGAACCTATTCCCTTACATGGCTAATTTAATTAATTAATAGAATTTAATTAATCCTAATATATTTCATCAAAGAATTGAGCAACCAATGAAAATTGAGAACAAGAGCACATGGATCACTCAAAATAATTGAATCTCAATCACACATTTCAACTTTGAATCTCAACCACTCAATTTTGTCTTTTTGTCCAAACCTTTGAGACAAACATTTAAATTGTCCCCCCATTTAAAAATATTGCAAAGTTTTTGACTCAACCAAGGCTAAATCATGATTACTTCACTCTACCTCCTACCCTTGGGAATTTACTATAAATAAGAGGCATTTTATGAGTGTAATAACGATTAGAGATTTGAAGAGTAAAGCATCCTTATTATAATTAATTTCATGAGCAATTAAGAGAATTTGAGAGCATTTATCATTTGCATTTGCATTTTTATCATAGAATAATAGAGAATTGTGAGCTAGATTGGGCATAGTAGTATCATTTCTCATTTTAGAAGTGTCACTAGTAGGGAATACAAAGCTGAGAGCTCTACTTACCACATCTAATTAGAGAACCATGAGATGTCATGGATGTTAAATTCATTTCTTAGTTTAAATTAGCATTGTATTTGCTTTAAATTGTTAGTTAATAATCCTAATTTCATGAAGGTGTTTAGCATACTCACACAAATGGTGCCCACTATAGAGCTCTAAGCCTCATTTCTAACATTTCCATCAAGTTTTATGTGTTTTTGTTGTCACTTTTCCATGAATTTTTGCAAAAAAAAAGAGAAATGATGCATATGAAGGATTAAATGACGCCTGTGATTACTGTTTCGACTCTTACCAGCAAGTAACTAACACCTGCAAGATAAATTGTCATGCTTGTGAGATAAAGTGTCACGCACAAGAGTGTAAAGTGATGCCTGAGATCTGAGAAGTACCATGTATTCACTGTCTTTTACCACCTATGACAAGCTTTATGACATAATTTACTACAAACTGTCATGCCTAGTATTTGTTAATTGTCGCTCTAAATAGCTTATCATACGCAATTTTCATTACTTTTCATGCATATTAATTAAAGTGTTACACCTACTGAACTTTAACTATCGCCTTATTCATTGGGAAGTTGCACCTGCTATTTTTAAAGTTACGCCTAATAGCCTTTTAATCACCCGTATTAGCTGACTAATGACACCTAGTACTTTTTGCTTTAATTTGTTGTCAAATTAAGAAATTCAGTAATCTTACTCTATGTCTATGTTTTTCTTGCAGATGAGCAAACACAAAAAGGTATGAAAGCCAGAGAGTAGAGTTACACAACCAAGAAAAGAGGTAAGAATCCAAGTTAAACGTGAAAAAGAGATTCATAGTGCTCTAATTTTAGAGAGTTTAGGCTTAGAAGAGAAATTGTATGCTCATTACATCAAGGTGTCAGAGACTTACAAGCTTAAATTTCCTACCTTAAATTGAAATTTGTTACATTAATTTGTTGAAGTTTTCATTGAAAAATCTTGTGAAAACATTTAATTGTACTCCAAGTTTTTGTTCCTTCATGGTTTCCTTCATTTTGTATGGCTTTTTTGACTAACTTGTTGGAGGAGGGAGAGGGAACAATCGCCACTAGGTGAGTGAAAGAAAAAACAAGCAATCAAAAACCTCATAAAAGTGCCTAGCCTTTGCTAGCTTCAAAAGAGAGGTATTCATCAAATCAAGCTTGTTTTGCTTAAATTGTGGCTATTCATTGAATCTAGATTAATAGAAAAACCTTACTATTTGTCAAATTAAACAATCATTAGGCATATGCTCTCCATTTTTTTTGAATTGGATCAAAAAGCCAAACATGCTAGTTCAATTTGGTAGAAAGGAAGGGAGGAATTAACCAAACACTTCGTTTATTAATAATCTCCTTGTCAAGAGATTGAAAAAGAAAAAAAATCTGATTGAAGTGTTTGGGAATAAAGAACAACAATAGAGATATGCTCTTCACTTTCTAAGTGAACCAAATTCCCAAACTTGTAGGACTATGTTCAATTTTCTTGTTTTCTATACATGCTAGTTAAAATAGTGCAATAGAGGGCCTACCTCCCAAGATTTTCCTTATGAGGACGGTGAGAGGAAATGACCCAAGTGGGAGACAATCACTTTTGTCATGGTACTATCCAACCCACTATAATCAAACACACTTTACCTTAAAAGGGAAGTGGCTAGATTGTGTGCAAGTTTCTTCACTTCCTTTAGTAGTCCTTTTGGATTGCACCAAATCATGCTTTTGTGCATGTGGGAAGCCCACAAGTGGGAAAAAGAACTTGGCATGGTTTAGAATGAAAATATTCATTAAAAGCCTGATAAGTAGTAAGCTACCTTATAGAGCCAAATATGTTAAAAGCCAAATTTGACTATAGGTAGAATTGCTTGGAATACTTTCTTGTTCAATACTTGTGAAAAACAACTGAGAACATACACTTTTAGTGTGGTTTTAGGGACATGGTGCAAATTTGATGTGTGTGTTGTGTTTGTACTTTATTTTCAAGCAAGAAAATTCCACAGACCTAATCTTACAATTTTTAAAATCTAAAATTTACAACCTAGTCTACAAAGTGCCACCTGTGCACAGAGAAACACCATGTGTCAGCAGTAAAGTCACACCTATGACTATTAAGAAAATGTCTGTCAATGGTAAAGTCATGCCTATAATAGTTTAAGTGACACCTGAAAGAATTTAAATCACACCTATCAATAGGGAAAAGCCACCTCTCCATTGCAGAGTATCACCTGAGAATATTACAATCACCACATATCAAACATAAAGTCACACCTACACTTAGGCAAGTGAAGCCCAAAATCAAAAAAGGGAAAACAGTGAGCATTTCCCGAGGGTTTCAAAAAAAAATTGTTCCAGATTCAGATACCCTTGTGGCTATTTTATTTGTTATAGTACCCTACCTGGTCAGGAATCTTGATCTTGAGTAATTTTGAAAATTTCATAAGGATTCAGCCACGAGCAAGCAAGATAGAAAACCTATTTTTCAAGTGGTTTATGTTCATTCCTGCTTTTACTCGATCATATTACGTAAAGAAAACCTTGCAAGCAGATAGAATTTATCTTAGACAAGAGCTTCCTTTCCCAAGTGATACTTCTACCACCCCAAAAGTACCACAAGAACCACCTATTCAAGAAGTGGAAACCAACATGATGTATTCTGGTAGCTTGGGTAATAATAACAATGGAGGTATTGACCCAAACAATCAGGGTAATACCAATAATGGAGGAATATACCCTAATAGTCAAGGGATTAACAACAATACTAATGGGGGCAATGGTGAACCAACCGCTAATGATGCAACTGATGAGAAGGTTAGCAAAGCTATAAAAATTTTGTACTTTTTAGAACTCATGAAGAAAGTGATGGAAAGAGTCAAGGAAAATTACTTTCTAGATCTAGCCCGAAAAGGTCTAAAACTCCCTCAAGACTATGATGTTAATCAACTTAGACCACCAGCAGTTGAAGAGAGCCCGATTGACATCATGAATAAATAATTTAAGTTATTTCAAATGCAATTGGACATGATAAAGCAAAGCGGGGCTCCAAAGCCCTTTTTTATAGAAGCACTATGTCCATTTCCATTTGACAAAAGTCTAGTCATGGTACCATTCCCTATCAACGTAGTATTTCCTAAGTATGATAAATACAAATGAACATCAGATCCTCAAGATCATCTACAGGAATTTTGTGCATTGAGCTTAGAATTCATGCACGATACCACTTATTTAATGAGATTATTTCCTAGGATTTTGGGAGGTATGGCCATAGAATGGTTTTTGAAATTACCTTTCGGCATTAAAACTTTCAAAGAGCTAGCTTCTAAATTTGTGGCACACTACTCATACAATATCAAACATGAAGTCACAATGATCACCTTATGTAATACCAAGAAAAAATAAGGAGAAGGATTCCTAATTTTCCTACAAATATGGAGGACAGTATTTGCTAGATATCCCTAGAGTGTCCTAGAAAAAGAAAAGATGGATATCTTTATCCATAGCTTGAGTAGTGAGATGAATTATCAGTTGAGAATGAAATGTCCTAAGACCTTCCAAGATATTATCAAGAATGGAGTAACCACTAAAGAGGTATTAGTTAAGAGTGGAGAGTTAAAACTCTACAAGGATAGTAAGAATTACAATAGCAATACCTCCAACAACAACCATAACAACCAGAATAAGAACTTTTCTAACAACTATAATCGGTTTGGGTTGAAGAAAAGCAATAAAGGAGTGGTAAATGATGGTGTTGTTGATTCTAGTAATTTAAAAGTGACTCCATTTTCTCTCACAAGAACACCTAATCAGGTGAACAACGCAAATCAGGCTCCTAAAGTGCCTTACAACGGCAATACCAATAGTGGAAATTTAGGGAATAATCAAGGAGGTAAAAAATCTAAAAAATTATTGGTACCAACCCCCAAAAGGACCTTCACACCTTTGGGTGAACCTCTCGAGAAATCACTGAGGACTCTCATTGCTAACAAGATCATTAATTTACCTAGCATTCAACCCTACAAGCCACAACACAAGCCCAGCTCGTGGAGTGAGAATAGTCATTGTGAATATCATAGAATTAGGGGGCATAAGACAAATGAGTGCTTAAATCTAAAGAACATGGTGCAAGACTTGATTGATAATGGTATAATCACTATTGAAGGACCTCAAGGTAATGAAGATCACACAACATTTAAACAACCTTTTTATAACCATGAAAAAGGTGAATCATCCAATGGGGATAAGCAAAGTAGCAACAATATGAATTTTGCACCTCATTATGATAATGTTATCAATACTATATCCAAGAGTGAACATGTGCTAAATACTATTGTGATCAAGGAACAGCGCCAAAAGGAAACATCTAATGTTATCACTAGGGGGCAGGCTTCAAGGATTACCTTACAAGGGGTTGATCCTAAAACCATTTCCCCTCCACAATCCAGCATTTTGGCAAAACAATTGGCTACAATAGCAAAACCATATAGTTTGGTGGATCAACTACAAAAGACTCTAGAACAAATTTCTATCTTGGAGTTATTAAAGTTATCGCCAAATCATAAAGAAATCTTAGAGAAGGCTTTAGTGGAAACTAATATTCCTACCAACTTGGATGAGGAGAAGTTTCAAAATATGGTAGGACATCTCATTGTGCCCCATTGCCTTTCATTTTTAGACCATGATGACATGTCCATTACCCATCCCCAAAATCTACCATTGCATATAGAAGTCTTGATTGAAAGACATAGGGTCAAGAGAGCTCTCATAGATGGGGGAGGTGGTCTTAACATATGCACTTTGAGTCTTATAAAATCTCTAGGATTATCTGAGTCATGCATTAATCCTACAAAAAGAATTACCATAAAGGCCTATGATGAAGCGGAAAGAGCTTCAAAAGGCATGATTATATTGCCCATTCAAGTTGGACCAGTCAAAAAGGACACAAAATGCCAAGTCTTAGATATGAAACTAACTTATAATATCTTATTGGGGAGGTCATGGATCCATGAGATGCAAGCACTTCCATCCATGTATCATCAATGCATAAAATTTCCATACATGGGTGAGGAAATCATGATTGGAGGGGATTCAAATCCTTTCCAATATTGCAATGCATTAAAGCCTCTCCATGAATTATTTACTCCACATAATAGAGAGGGTATTATCCAAAGGGCTACCATTGAAGACATTAAAGTGGATGATCTTAATTTAACATTAAGTGCTACTTCAAATCCTCCTCGAACTAACTCAGCTACATCAACTAAAGGAAAGGAGAAAGTGAGTTATGAGGGTCCAACTTCAAATGAAAATTCAAATAAAGCATCTATACCAGAAGTAGAACTTTTCAAACCCACCAAAGAAGAGAAAGACAAAGTTAAAGAGGACCACTACAAAAAAATGAGTGAAATGATGCATACATTTGAAAAACAATGTAAAATCAAGTCCAAGGGAATAGGGGAATATTCTATTTCCCTATTTTACTTACCTACATCTCCAAGAATGCATGGGAAACCATCCAAAGAACATCTTCCTCATAAATATAACTCTTATTTTGTAAGAGAAAGTGATAAGGAAGCATTTGACAAAGAAGAAGATGAAGTTCTCCAATGGCTCTATCAAGATGAAAATGATACCTCAAATACTCCCATGGAGAGAATTCAGCACATTAACATTCAAACCGAGCAATATGGGAAAGGATTTGAAATAATGCAAAAAATGGGGTCCAAGGGAAGAGGAACCTTAGGAAAAAGAAATAGAGGTTTGCTAGAGCCTATTGAACCCTCTTGGAGGTCAAAAGAAGAAATATTAGGGGTACGCTACCAGCACAAAGGAGAAAGACCCAGCCTCATGCATGATTCATATGCTCAAGTGAACACGGTGGAATTCGATGTGGATAGCGATGATTCTCGAGACTATGAATGGGATACTTTATCCAATGACTCATGCCATGATAAAGAGATTGTCACCATACATGCTTATGCTAATATTCCTAGGCAACAAACTCCAAGGAATGAAGATCCCATCATACAAGAACTCAATATAGGACAAGCACCCATTAATCGACCATGGATAGAGGAATTTTGGGAACCATCGGAGGAGGATGATTCAAATGTTAGGATTAATCCGCATGTTGTATTTCCCATGCTATTTCCCATAGAAGTCCTAGAGGACTCAAGTGAAGAGGACTTTGATCCTTCTTCCATGGACCATCTCGAGGAAGCCCATGTCATAGACCTAAGCGATACAATGTATGAACCATCCAATGAGGTCATGTCCATAAATCTAGCTGATGACACTTTTCCAAATGAATCCTTACCCTTGATGCATCCCAAACTTATTTATTGGGACCTAACCGAGCCAAGTGACTTACTCTATTTCCCAAATGACCAAGTGATGACCCAATACCTTAATGCAGTTGAGCCCTCTTTCACCAATGAATTTAGTCTGAACATGATGAGAATAGTGGGGGTCCAATCTCTTAATCCAAAGAAAAAAATGAAAAAAAAATAATAAAAAAATAAAAAGTTCTAGTCATGAAAACCACTATGTGGTAGCACTAGAACCAAAAAAAGTAAAGATAAAGGATGTTTCCTATGTGAAAACCCAACTGTGGCACCAAAGGAAGAGAGGTTGGATACCCTACCTGAGCATGAATAAGCAAGGTCACCGATTCTCATAGAGCCAATAGAAAAGGTCAACATTGGAACAGAATTGGATCCTAAATTCATAAACCTAGCAGTGTCACTTACACATTTGGAAAGAAAGGATTTTATCAAGTTTTTCCAAGAAAAACAAGTTAAATTTGCATGGTCCTATGTAGATATGCTAGCATTGGATCCTGACTTCATTATGCAGCATTTGAATGTTAAACCAGGTGTTTAAGCCCATCAAGCAGAAGTTGAGAAAGATGCACCCACATATAGCTCTCCTAGTCAAAGCTAAATTGGAAAAATTGTTTAAGGTGGGGTTTATAAGAGCAATTGCATATGCTAAATGGATATCCAATATTGTACCAGTCACCAAGCATGACAAATCCATATGTGTATGCATGGACTTTAGAGACTTGAATCTTGCATGTCCTAAAGATGACTTCCCACTTCCTATCATTGATGCAATAGTCGACTTGACAGCTGGTCATTCCATGTATTCATTAATGGATGGTTTTAGCAGATACAATCAGATAAAAATTGCACCTAAAGACCAAGAGAAGATAGCCTTTACATGCCCTTGGGGTACCTTTTGTAGGAACATAATTCCCTTCAGCCTCAAAAATGCTGAAGCTACATACCAAAGGGCGATGACCACTATTTTCCATGATATGATGCACACCTTTCTAGAAGATTTTATGGATGACATATTGGCAAAATCACACAAAAGAGAAGATCACCTACAAATTCTAGAAAAGATATTCACAAGATTGGAGCAATTCAAAGTGAGACTTAACCCAAAAAAATGTGCTTTTGGTGTTCAATCCAAAAAGTTATTAGGCTACATAGTTTATGCTAAAGGCATTCAAGTGGATCCAGAAAAGGTCCAAGTAATCATGGATATGGAGATTCCAAAGAACACAAGTCAAATGAGGTCCCTTCAAGGAAAGATTCAATCAATAAGGAGATTTATCTCTCAATTAGCCTAAAAGTGCCATTCATTTACAAGGCTACTACACAAAGACACTATTTTCATGTGGGATGAAGAATGTGAAAAAGCCTTCACTTTATTGAAGACTTATCTAATAAATCCACCAATCCTAATTCAACCAATCAAGGGAAAACTATTGTTGTTGTACATATCTACCACTGAGAGGTCTCTAGGAGTTCTTTTAGTGCAAGAAGATGACCAAGGGAAAGAAAGAGAAATTTACTACTTGAGTAGAACATTGATCAAGTATGAACTCAATTACACATTCATGGAGAGAGCTTGTTTAGTGGTTGTCTTTTCATCCCAAAAATTGAGGCATTACATGTTGATGCACAAGGTGAAACTTATTGGAAATATCAATCCTCTAAAATACTTGCTAAGCAAATTTACCTTAACAGGTAGGATAGAAAAATGGGTCATGATATTAAGTGAGTTTGACATTGATTATGTGGATAGGAAAGCCATAAAAGGACAAGTGATAGAAGATCACTTAGCGGAAAACCCATTAATTTCTACGCAAACCATTCAAGTGGAGTTTCTGGATTCAACAATTGTCAACATAGAGGCCAAGACATGGAAATTGTACTTTGACAGATCATATACCCAAGGAGGTTCCAAGGTTGGCATACTATTGATTACCCCTAAAGGGTATACCATTCCAAAAACTTACAAGCTTGTATTCCCATGTACAAACAACATAGCAGAATATGAGGCTTTGGTCATTGGGATTAAGATGGCTCTAGAATGGAACATCACCAAACTACAAGTGTATGGAGACTCTTAGTTAATAATCAATCAGATCAATGATGAATACAATACCAAAGATGAGAAACTCATGCCATATAAAACCATGATAGATGCTTGGAAAAATTACTTTTCTTTGATCACTTTTGAGCAAATCCCAAGAGAGAAGAACAGAGCAGCAGATGCCATGGCTACATTGGCTTCCTTACTTCAAAAACTAGATCAAAATGAGAGGTACAAATTCTTGGTGGAAGAGATGGTAAAACCAGCATTTGACCTTCCTAAAACCCAAATCATTGCATTACTCAATGGACATGACTCACCTTGGTACGCCCTATCTATACTTATCTCAAAGACCAAGTGTTACCCCTAGACCAATCACAAGCCCAAAAATGAAATTTCATTTGACAATCAGCTTGTTACATAATCCTTTCTGAAACATTGTATCATAAGGGTCTTGATGGGATGATACTTAGATTTCTAGAGGAAGAAGATTCTAAGTTAGCTTTAAGTGAGGTTCACAAGGGCATTTTTGGGTCACATTCAAGCGGATTAAACCTAGCCAAGAAGATCCTTTGTATGGGGTATTTCTAGAAAACCCTAGAGAAGGATGCTTGTCACTTTGTGAAAATATGCAGCAAATGTCAATACCACGGTGACATGATACATGTACCAGCACAAGAATTGCATCCCTTTTTTACACCATGGCCATTCTATCAATGGGGATTTGACTTGATTGGCATAATCTATCCACCGTCTTCCAATGGGCACAAGTACATCATCACCACTACAGAGTATTTCACAAAGTGGGTAGAAGTCATTCCTTTGATCACCACCATGGGTAAACATATTTCCATGTTCATATGCAATCACATCATTTGTAGATATGGTATCCATCATGCCATAATCACAAACAATGAAAAAAATTTCAAAAACAAAGATGTGGATGAACTTTGTGACACATTCCACATTACTCATCACTCTTCATCCATTTATTATCCTTAAGGAAATGGACAAGCTGAAGCTACAAATAAGAACATTTTGAAAATCTTGAAGAGATCGGTGAATAAGTCAAGAAGAGATTGGCATGTGCAAATCAACCCGACATTATGGGCCTATAGAACTAGCATTCAGACACCTACAGGGGCTACGCCATTTTCACTAGTTTATGGAGCTGAAGTTGTTCTACCTTTGGAGGTTGAAATCCCATCTTTACGAGTATCATTGCAAGGGTTAATAACAGATGAGGACTATAGAGTGGCCCGGCTTCAACAATTAGAGTTTCTAGAAGAACACCAAACAGAAGCCTATGAACACTTGAAAGTCTATCAGAATGGGATCTCAAGAAACTACAATAAGCATATCAAACCGAGAATCTTTCAAGTAGGTGACTTAGTACTAAGAGAAAACCCTAAAAATCAAGCCGAAAGAGAAAAGAAGGGTAAATGGGAGGCAAATTGGCTTGGTTCATTCATCATTGTTTCTTCATTTGGAACGGGAACTTATAAATTAGCAAATTGTGATGGAGAAGAGCTACAAGAACCTATCAATAGCATCTATCTAAAGAGGTTCTATACATGAGGTAGATAAAAGAGTATAAAGATTATCAGATGAGAAGCATCATGTTTATTGTACATAGTCAAAAGAGATCTTGAAAATCCAAAAAAAATTGGAAAAAGAGAAAAAAAGAAAAAAGTGCCTTGGTGAAAACCTAGCAATAGGCACCTTGGTAGCAAAAAAAGATAAAAAGACCCAAAAGGTGAAAACTTGGTAATCAAGCACCTTTTGTTCCCTTAAGTCATCTCCTAGTTGCATGTGTACATATTGCATTCCCAATATCTCACATGTAAATCTTCATTGCATCTGTCATTTGTGCATAGTCATAATAAAACCTGTTAGCTGCATTGTTGCATTGTCTTTTTGCCTCAAGTTTGTCACATGATCACATTTATCACTTGGGGGTAGGAAAGGATTATATTTTTGGTACAAACGGATTCAATTAGTGCTACATTCAGACAACATCAGAGAAGGAATTATTAGAGCTTCAGAAGAGAGAGATTTCCATTGAACCTTTGATGGATATCATTGTTCACACCCAAGTATTATGATTCCACAACTTGATCCTTGAGCCTTCATTGACTTCATTATTCGGGATTAAAAATTGACAACACTTAAAAGATCAGAATGTTTGGGAATTCTATTTGAAAATTTTGATACATTGCACAACACTTAAAGCTTTGTTTTGATAATCTTTTTGAATTGACTTTTATCACATTTCTTTAGCTAATCGATGATGTTTTGACTAGATTGGCCATGATAGAGACATGATATTTTCTTGCCTTTGAGTGACTATCTTGAGAGAGATCCATCAACTTATGTGAATTTGTCTAATGACATGGTCATCAAAGAACCATCGAGGACTATCACATAAGATGAAGGATTGACCTTTTCTTGTTTACACAAATGGATACCTTGGCTATTTACATCTTTCATATCTTAATACCATAATCCACTTGCAACATTGATTCTATTGAAACCGGTATTCATACTCCCATAGTTGGTTATTCAAGTAGTGAGGGTTATACTAGTTTCCAAAAGGGGTTACCAAAAGTGATGAAAAGTGGTATTCATATCATCATGATGTGGTCAATGATGGTTGTACTTGCTTTAATGATCCTACAATGCTCAATGATGAAAATATTTCCCTATGGCATTTCTTTGCTAAAAATCTAGTGACACTTAGTTTCATTGCATTGCATTTTCATGTTAGATTAAGTGCATGTTTGTAATTATTTTTCCAAGGGAAAAGGGGTTTACTTAATCAGCTTGAGCAAAAACAAAAAAAAAAGTGGGGGGGGGGGGGGGGGGGGTGGTTCAATTAAATGTTTCATCCTTGTTTCAAATCAATCATGTGAGATAATATTTTGCATTCATCCATAGCATTAATCATTATTCATTATCCATATATCTGAGAAAAGAAAAAGAGAAAAATCCATTATTCATCACACATCATTTGCATACATTTAATTATAGAATTGCATTCATTCAAAAAAATCAAAAAATCAAAAACATAGGGGCATTCATATCCATATTTCCATAATAACACATTTGCATCCATACATTGAAAAGTATAAAAACATATCAAAAATCCATAAATCATTGCATCCATCTATCTCTATCATACATGAGATACATTGCATCCCTAGCATAATCAAAGTAAATGCATCATAAAACATCATATAGCTGCATATAAAGATAATCTCACATATACACATCAAGAGAATCAAGGAAGTATATCATCATATAAATGTTCATAATATCAATGATCCATCAAATCAGTATAGAAAGATATCAATGTCATCAACAGAGTGATACATCAAGTTTCGATCAATAAGCATGAAACATGATACAAGTCATCAACATAAGGAACGGGTCCATAAATCAATAATCAAGATTTTGTGGCACCGCCTAATCTAGCACCAGCACAAGATCCATCTAGACCCCCATCACCTAGTCTATCCTACATGGGAGGAGTCTGACTAGTGCTAGCCATACTGGGCCTCTGAGACACAAAGGTCATAAATTATTGCATCATAATAGCCACCTGGTCTAATCTACCAACAACAGTGGATACATCTGTCTGCAATGACTGAACATCTCATGATAGAGTGTCAATACTAGGAGTAGCCTGCGATGACTAACCCATATCCTAAGACTAATGAACCTATGGAGGTAGCTGCTATGTCGGAATCTAATCCTATTGTGCCAAAGCAACCCGCCTATCTAGCAGCCTCAATGTGAACTAGTCTCTGGGCCCTTTGTTGTCTTCATTGGCCCTATAATGTTTCTACTCTAGGTCTCTGATCCTTCCTGACATCTCTAGCCCTGTCCCTAAGATGTCCACCTCTCACCCGTGGCCCATCTCATCCTCAACCCATGACCTGAGGAGCTCTTTGTCTTCTCTAAGCCTATCATCTCTGACATCTCCTCCTACCACCACCATCCCCATCACCATCCCCGCCATCATCCCCTCCATCATCATCATCTGATCTCTCATCATGGCCAGGGATAGGCTTTGCTGGATCTATAAATCAAAGAAATTTGTTTCGAGCCCACTAGTCTCGATACTCATGTGACATACCAGCATCTACAACACCTACAAGCAAAGCCCATCTACAATATGCTAGCCCAACAATCTAATCATAGGCAAAATAAAAATCAATCTGAGCACCCCACATAGATCGCTCTGCCTGGACTCTAGCATATAGTGCCATACCCTGTGGCATATCCTAAACCCTGCCATACTACTTGGAAACCCGATCGAAGAAAAATTGCTCAATCACAATTGTCAATCTACCAATCATCCACTAAGGAGAAAACATATACAAGAGCTACTCATCATCCTCCCTCCATCTCTCACAACCTATATATGGTCACCAATGGACCTGATCAAGATCATCAACAACCCGACACCAATACTCAAGCTTGCCCATATGATGCTAAACAACCATGCCACCATATAGAAAAGCATAAGGGAAACCTCACCAATGGATCCTGTCTAACACTAGCCTAGTGATGGGAAGATGCTCCCACACCCATAACTACAAGATCACTGCACCTGCTAACAAAGACACACTTGACCTATACACCACCTCATGCAAATCATGGTACAACTATGTAAGGATGCAAGAACCTCAATCAACTTCTGAGGTTGTGCAAGAAAATCCTCTAAAATCCAACCCCACCCAATAAAGAAACCATGACCTCGTCGGTCGGGAAGCAGTAATCCACCAATCAGAGCACCTAGAACTACTGGCAAAGTGGGAAATGAAGAAAACTATGCCCACGTGATCATATCATCATCAATGGTGTTATCTCTGAACACCTGTCTACACATTGTTCTATCATAAATAGAGTCATAGTACACCATATCTCCATGACAAGGAATGTGCAACAATCAATACACATCCTCTGGCATGATCTTCATCTCTCTGAAAGGTAGATGGAAAGTATTATCTTCAGAGTGCCATCTCTCTACCACAGTTGTAAGGAGACCACGGTTCAGTTGGAACCGTGGGATGTCAAGAAGGAAACTCAGGCCGCACAACTCAATGACATGATACTCTACTGGGGTCAAAGCCTGACCTAGATCAATGATCCACGATGCAATGGTCCATATATAAAGCTTACAGAAATGTGCTTGTTTGGAAAAATCAAGTGAATCATATCAGTATTCTATATCGGTGAATCATTTTAAATCAATTAGTTCTATCAGAATCAAAGTATCAAGCTATCAAATTAGTACCATTTGTTCGTGTCTCTATGTCTTGAGAGTGAATTATCAGTTATCTACTTATTGATTTTCACACTGATCAATCAATCCTACCTATCAATATCCTATCTATCAGTTTTTTAATCCTATCAGATTGACAAATCAAACATTCATTGGTACCACAATCCTGATATCCTAATCACATGTTTTGTTAAACTACAATAGACCTAGCAATCTTGGAAAATCAATCAATCAGTCAGAGTTATCCAATTTTTATCAGAAAATCAAATTCCCATTGAAAATTATTTTCAAAATCCTGCCGGCATCATTTTCTTGTTACCACATGGCATTTTACCTTACGCAGTGCAGAAAAGATCTCAAGCAGCACTTTATCATTCCTATGCGTCACTTAACGTTTCACGCGGCATTTTACAACTCTAGGCGGAACTTAATAAGGCCTAGGTGGCATTTTAAACCTAGGGTTTTATACACGTGAAAACATGTCTAAAATGGCAAGAAAACCCTAATCCTACACGGAAACATATTCTTATCAGGAGAGACCTAAATATTCCTAGGCAGCACTTTAGTATGTGGAGGCATCAGTAAAAAGTGTGAATGCAGTGTTTTACAAGCTTACGCATCATTTAACCTATGCTACATGGCATTTTGCAAAATTAAAACTATGACAACATGAAATAAATGCAATAAATAAGGAAAAAGAGCAATAAATGCAAAAGGAAGGTTAGAAATGACTCACAGGAGGTCCACAGTCTGGTGGTCTCTGATAACGATGACCTCTCTCAAATCGGTGGTTGCAAATTGGGACAACCATTGCAATCAGGAAGCAAAGCATCATAGCAAAATCTCAGAAGTCAAAAGTGAAAATGAATAGTAAATCTAGGTTTTTCAACCTATTTAAGCTAATTTGACCTAATTTAGAAGGAAATTTTGACCTATTGACCTAATGTCAACCTATCAATCAAACCGGGGCATTTGTTGAAATCAGCATATCATCAATGTTTTTCAGAAATGAAAACATATTGAATCAATCAAATTTTTCAAATCAAACAATCAATATGTTTCATTTCTGAGGGGGCATCAGAGTATCAAATCAAACATCATTCTAGGTTTTTCAACCTATTTAAGCTAATTTGACCTAATTTAGAGGTAAATTTTGACCTATTGACCTAATGTCAACCTATCAATCAAACCGAGACATTTGTTGAAATCAACATATCATAAATGTTTTTCAGAAATGAAAACATATTGAATCAATCAAATTTTTCAAATCAAACAATCAATATGTTTCATTTATGAGGGGCATCAAAGTATCAAATCAAACATCATTGAATCTAGGGCATCAAATTTTTTTATCAATGGGGCACATATCATTTTATCAAATCAAATCAGAGGCATATCATATCAACCAGCAATCAATTTCATATCAGGTTATCAATTCAAATCAGTGGTGTATCAGTAAATCAAGACCTAAAAGCAATCAGGACTTCAAAAAATTCTTTGAATCAATGAGCTTCACACATCAATTCAAAGAGGGGCATTTGTAGAAACTCAAAAATGGGCAAGTGCTTTTAAATCATAAAATCGCTCAAAATCATCAAAATGCACTAATTCTCATAAAAAAGGATCAAATCAAAATTAAATGGACATTTATTAAATCAAACTTGGACAAAATCAATAAAATCAAAGGAGAAATTGAATAATGACATCAAATAATTAAATACAAGCTTAAAGGGACCAAAAACACTATGTAATTGATTTTAATCAATTAATTGTATAGTTTTTAAATCAAAAATCAAAGTGAACCTATTCCCTTACATGGCTAATTTAATTAATTAATGAAATTTAATTAATCCTAATATATTTCAACAAAGAATTGAGCAACCAATGAAAATTGAGAACAAGAGCACATGGATCATTCAAAATAATTGAATCTCAATCACACATTTCAACTTTGAATCTCAACCACTCAATTTTGTCTTTTTGTCCAAACCTTTGAGACAAACATTTAAATTGTCCCCCCATTTAAAAACATTGCAAATTTTTTGACTCAACCAAGGCTAAATCATGATTACTTCACTCTACCCCCTACCCTTGGGAATTTACTATAAATAAGAGGCATTTTGTGAGTGTAATAATGATTAGGATTTGAAGAGTAAAGCATCCTTATTATACTTAGTTTCATGAGCAATTAAGAGCATTTATCATTTGCATTTGCATTTTTATCATAGAATAATGGAGAATTGTGAGCTAGATTAGGCATAATAGTATCATAGATTTCTCATTTTAGAAGTGTCACTACTAGGGAATACAAAGCTGAGAGTTCTACTTACCACATCTAATTAGAGAACCATGAGATGTCATGGATGTTAAATGCATTTCTTAGTTTAAATTAGCATTGTATTTGCTTTGAATTTTTAGTTAATAATCCTAATTTCATGAAGGTGTTTAACATACTCACATAGACATCATTGGAGATCAGAGTAGCAAAGTCTTAACAAGATCACAAGCAAAGAACTCTTCTAGCAGTGAAGTGGTATGTTTACTATCTCAGATTGAACCTTTAAGTGTTGAAGATGCATGTAATGATTTAGATTGGCATGATGCCATGAAACAAGAACTTGATCAGATTATTAAGAATGACACTTGGGAACTGGTCCCAAGACCTAGTGATAAGAATGTGATTGGAATAAAGTGGATATTCAGAAACAAAATGAATGAAGATGGTATAGTAGTAAGAAATAAAGCAAGGTTAGTATGTAAGGGATATGCGCAAAGAGAAGGCATTGATTATTCAGACACATTTGCACCTGTGAGCATATTCGAAGCCATTAAGTTATTTCTAGCTTATGCTATAGTCAAAAACTTCAAAATTTATCAGATGGATGTCAAGTCAGCATTCCTGAATAGAGATTTGAAAGAAGAAGTATACATTGAGCAGCTAGAAGGATTCACCTTATCAGACAGACCTAATATGGTATACAGATTGAAGAAGGCCCTCTATGGACTTAAGCAAGCCCCGAGAGCCTGGGATGAGAGATTAGATGGATATCTAACAAAGATTGGATTCAAGAAAGGAGTAGTAGACTATAATCTATTCATAAGAGATACATCTAAAGGTTTAATACTTGTAGCTATATTTGTTGATGATATTATCTTTGGAGGTAATGACAAACTTAGTGCTGAATTTGCTAAGGAAATGCAAAATGAATTTGAGATGAGTATGATTGGTCCTATCAAATACTTTTTGGGACTAAATGTGCAGCAGACAGAGAAAGGTATTTTCATTAATCTGTCTAAGTATGTAAAAGAAATATTGAAGAAATTCAATATGGATGATTGCAAGCTAGTAGGGACACCTATGATCACAATATGCAAGATTACAAAATAAGATGATTCTCCTATAATAGATATAACATTGTACAAGTCTATGATTGGTAAACTCATTTATCTTACTCAAACAAGACCTGATATTTCAAATGTAGTTGGCATAGTTGGAAGATTTGCAGTAGAGCCTAAACAAAGTCACCTCATGGCAATAAAGAGAATATTTAGATACTTGTAGGGAACTATAGATTATGGTCTATGGTATCCTAATTCAAAAAATGTTGAGCTTCATGTGTACACTAATGCAAATTGGGTAGGATGCATTGATGATAGAAAAAGTACATCAGGTGGAGCAGTGTTTCTTGGTAATAGACTTGTCACTTGGATAAGCAAGAAACAGAATTGTATTTCTCAATCAAAAATAGAAGAGAAGTATGTTGCAATGGCCTTGAATTATTCTACAATTGTTTGGATCAATCAAATGATAAAAAATTTTGGAATTCAGATTGATTATCCTATTGTTATTCACTGTGATAACACTAGCACTATCAATATGTCAAAGAACCCTATGAAGCATGCAAAGACAAAGCACATTGAGATCAAGTATCACTTTCTAAGAGAGAAAGTGGAAGAAAAAGAAGTCAAGCTGGACTATGTGAGTACTAAAGATCTGTTGGTAGACATATTAACAAATCCCTTTCCAAAGGATACTTTTGAGTATCTTAGGGAGAAGTTGGGAGTAATTCCCTTCCTTGATTCTACTTAGAAGAAAGAAGGAAAAGCATCAGTCCTCAGGGACTGATGGATGGTTGATTACTCTACTTTTGGAGTAGTACCAGTGCTTAAACTGATTGGCGCCCTTTTCCTTTGATGTCAAAGGGGGAGTAATATATAGTCATGAAAAATAGAAGTAAAAAGAGGAGTAATATACTAAGGGGGAGTAGTATTCAGTTATGACAGCAGTTCAGTTGAGGAAATGGAGAATGTTGAAGAATATTGCTGCAGATGGAGGATTCATCCTTGGGGGATTTTTGAAGAGGAAATGGAGAATTTTATAAAAGAATTATTCATTTGGATTGGTGGAGTTTTTCATTCCACATGTTTCCATCAATGCCAAAGGGGGAGATTGTTGCAGATTTGCCAGTAGGCCAGTATTGACTGTATGTTTGTCATTGATGAAAACATATGGAAATTAGCATGCGTGGAAGACTTGTACAATAATATTTTAGTACATATAGCATAGACATGATATCAGCATGATATCATGGGCGTTGAGGTTAACTATTAGTACAGATAGTTATATAGCAACTTGTGTCAGCAGTGTTCCTGACAGAGTAATAGGCAGTGTTCTATGTATGGTTGTTTGTATAGTTATCATGGAGCCTTGTGCACTTGGATATATGTTGAAGACATATTAGTAATGTTACATTCATGGACACAAAGTTTGATGATTAGTAGAAGAAAGTTATGTAGTCACTATTCACCAGTAGCAGTTTCTTGTGTTTATTCAGAAGAGTAGATAGTGATTATATTGGTTCTAGAGTTGCGCCTATCATTTCGGTATGCACTCTTGGATTTAAGCTTGGAGAAGAGTTATTTATGTTTAGTTAAGATCACATGAAGTAATTCAACTTGAGGAGAAATATAAAGTTAATTTGGTAGAGCCGACAGTGTGTAGCGTGTGGCTACAATTATCTTATTGGACAGGTCTTAGAATGTGTTGCGTGCTTGGTAGAGCCAACTAATTTATTATTGGAGTTTGTTATGGCTTCTCTAATATTATTTCAAGGTGGTTCTAATAGGCCAACTTTATTATATCATTTAGAGGAAAGATATTTATAGGAAATCATTTGTGATTGCTTGAGTGTGGTTCATAGTTGATGAAGTAGAGCAGAGAAGAGTGTGCAAAGTGTTGAGCCATCAGAAGAAGGTCTATGTGACCAAGTAAAGTGTTTGTGCTATACATTGGAACTGATCTAGATAGTAGGTCTAAGAACAGTTCACCAAGATCCAGATATAGTGTGTATCTATTATTCAGAAGGTTGTAGCCTTCGCCCCTTTGAGCAGTGTGCTCTCGGATAATGTGTCCTCTCCCCTAATAGGGACTATTGTAAAAGAATCCTAATAGGGTTTAACCCTTGACCAGGTCTACTATACTAAATATATTTTAAAGCAACTCCTAATAGGTTTAAGGATCTTCTAACAAGGATCACAATACACTAGTGCAGGATATTAGTGGGTGTCAATTCCCACCGAGGTTTTTACCTATTTGGGTTTCCCCGTAACCAAAATATTGTGTTGTGTTAAAGTGTTCTTTCGTTGTGTTTATGCTTTATTTTTAAGTATACTTAATTAGATAAAGAATTGAAACTTGTAGATAACTAATTCACCCCCCCTCTTAGTTATCTCTTGGGACTATTCCTAATAATATCGATGAGAGTGCTATACATTCAACCTTTATTCTGATGATTTCGCATCACAATTTCAACCAACATTAGTCGCAAAGATAAACTTTATAGTTGGCAATTCATCTAGGTTGAAGAAATTATTTTGATGTCATTTCCATTGATAATTCAACCACTATTGACATCACAATTGCGACGGAGGTTTGATGTGTGGTATTATTGACCAAAAAACTTCAACAACCATTATGGTCGATTGGCTAACCAATTGGCATCCAATAATCGAATACACCTCATCAAAAAACAAGCTAAAATTTACTAGTGTTGGTTTCTTCAACATTTTCCATATTCTTGCACTTTTGCTTGTCTTACTGGTTAACCGGTTAGTTCATCTCATTGTTCCTTGATCTAAAAAACCTTGCAATGTATCCTATCTTATGACAGTGGAAACATGCCATACGAGTTGATCTCCAAGGACTTGCACTACCTCTATTTTTCCTCAATATATAGTTAATATCCATGTGACCATAGTTGTGACAATGTGAACAAGTCACATCCCACTCGTTCCTATTTTGATAAGCATTATATCGATTGACTTATGACCTTTGATTTTTCATCCTTGTCCTACACTCATTATCTCTATGACCATATATATTTCAATTATAACAATAGCCATCAGAAATATTTGGTCTAGCATTAGGTCTGATGCTTGGAACACTAGATCTATCTGTCCTACATACATTAGTTATATGTCCAAACTTGTGACACTTGAAACAAACTGGTTTATAATATATCTTACCAAATTTCCTTTGATTCACCTTTGGTGTTGATTTTACATCTTTCTTTTCCTTTTTAGTTCCAAAAGACTCACCAACCTCATAACTTGTGTAACCTAATCCATGACCTTCTCCATGCATTCTTTGATTCTTCAATTGTTCATCTAGCTTCGTAGAACTTTCATTGAGCTTGTTCAAAAGATCACTTGCAGCCTTCAACTCACCTTTCAGCTTCTCATTTTCTTTTCTCATATTTTCATTCTCCATTAGGTCTTCTTGATTCTCTTCATTTGTCTCATGTAGATGTGCATGAAATATACCAACTTCTTGTTCATATTTGAAGAGCTCATCCACCCTAGATTTTAGGGCTTCATCTTTGGCTTTTAGGCCTTCCTCTTTAATTATCCTTGCTTCTTCTATAGCCTTCCTCTCTTCCATCTCTTCCCCCATTCTGAAGGACAAATCTTCTAACTCTCTCTTGATGTTCTTCTTTTCTTTACACAGTTCCTCATACTCCAAGGACATAGCTTCTAGAGTAGCTTTAGATTCCTCATATCCACTTTCTTCAAATAATTGTTCAATAATATCTGGGATTTAACTCAATTGATCAAAAATTTCTTGTCTCTTGTCTCTTGATTGCTACAGTTGATCCTTAAACTTTCCAATAACTCCTTTAGCCTCTATAAGTTTCCTTTCAAGATGCTTTTTATATCTCAAATCCTCCATATCTGCCTTAAGGATCCTACCCAAGATATTAGGCTTCTTCAAGGGAACTCAACTCTAGTACCAATTTTTATTCTTATAAGGTACTGAGAGGGGGGATGAATCAGTGTAACCACAAATAAGAAACCTTTTTCCATTATCTTCCAAATTAACCAACATGCATATGTAAATTTAACATAGAAGAATAGAAAATAAAATATCCACAAATAAATAACACAAGGACACCAATATTTTGCATGGAAACCCATGTTAGAGGGAAAAACCATGGTTGTAATTATCACCCACTAATCTCAGTGGTGCACTAATAAGATCTTCCTTTTAGGAGTATTACAACACCCTATTAAGGGTATACCCGGTTAAGAGTATCTATAGCCCACTTAGAGGCTATTACAAAGTCCTGTTAGGAACTACCCTATTAAGGGATTTAAAACTCTTTCTTAGATTCACTTGGTTAGAGGATTTAATCTTGAGACCTATTAGGATCATGTTTACCCTATCAAGAGTAACCTTGTTAAAGGATTTTCACTACAAGCCTGTCAGAACTTTCTTTGAGTAAGAAACTCAATAAGTGATCTAAATGTAGCACCTTCTACCTGATAGATTTGTTGTTGTACTACTCAAATCCACTCTAATTTCTCTAACCCTTCTATTGTAACTGTATAATCACCTTCATAGACCACAACCACCGCATTAACTGACAAAAACCCTAACTCTTGATTTCATCTCCTTATATAAACATTTAGGTCGATGGAACAACACTAAAACATGTTATTGAAGTTAGCCTCCAAAATCCATTCAAATTTCATAAGCGAGCTTGAAAACATAGTAAATTAAAATCCTAAATGTTGGCTCTAAAAAATTCAATTTAAAAACAAATCAAACCTTGACAAAGATATAATCGCTACCTTGATTTAATCACCTTGACTTGACTGGTTAACTGTTCTTGCCAATAATGTTTATGTTTGACTCAAATCTCCATGTGTACTTTTAATCTACTTGAGTGATCATAGGTGTATGTAAACATGACTCTATAGATACATCCTAATTGATCACACCATCTGAATAGCCCAGATCATCACTATGCAACACATTTTCCATGACTGGTTGTGTTATCACTAATAGACTAAACACTTAAAAAAATCCTTATGCAATCATCTTTATCACTGGTATATAAGATTCAATATGCCCAGAAGACTTATTTCTAATAATGACAATAGTACAACATTCATCACATGATCTAGGATAGGGTCATCTTCATCATATATGCCAACACATGACATCTGCAAGAGGAAAATAAGATGAAAATATTAATTAGCATATTATTTAAATAATTATCATGATTTAAATGAGAAGCATGTATGTTGATAATAATAAAAAAGTAAATGATCAAGTGTGAAAATATATACCATACAGATATTGAGGCCAAATGAAATGGCCAAGAGTGTCACATCCTACACCTCTCTCATCTCCTCCTCTTTCATTAACTAAACATAAATAGATTAATTATAAAAACATAAATGTGCAATCATAATAAGTCATCTAATAAAAATGTACATTTAAAATTAAATGCACTATGACATTAAATATTAAGTCTTATCATAACACAAGGAATGAATGATGGATGTGTTGTTAGGAATAGTCCCAAGAGATAACTAAGAGTGGGGGTGAATCAGTTATCTACAAGATTCAATTCTTTATCCAATTAAGTATAGAATAATATTAAGCACATACACAATAAGATAACACTTAACACAACACCACAATTTTGGTTATGGGGAAACCCAAATAGGTAAAAACCTTGGTGGGAATTAGCACCCACTATAAACTACACTAGAGTATAATGATCCATGTTAGAAGATCTTACAACCCTGTTAGGAGTTTATATTTACAATGCATGAAGTACAGTGACCTGGTTAAAGGTTGGACCTTGTTAGGAGTCTTTTATAATTAACCTTGTTAAAAGTGAGGACACACTATCCAGAGCACACTACTCAAATGGTGAAGGCTACAACCTTCTGCATAACAGATACACACTATATCTAGATCTTGGTGAACTGGAAAGTAGACCTGATGTCTTGATTAGTTCCAATCAATAGCATATACTCTCTTCTTCTTCACATAGATCTTCAACTAATGATTGACTTTCTCGGTACATTCACATCTTCTGCTATGCTCTCACAATCACACTTAGAAATCACAACTAATTGGCTATAAGTATCTTTCTCCAAATTATATAATCAAGTTGGCCTATTAGAACTTCCTTGAAATCATAATAGAGAAACAATATAACTCTTCAATAACATCTCCAATAGCTAAACCAAGAATGCAACACAAATAGGACCGTGCAACTCAATATGAGTAGACGTGTCAGTTCACATGGTCAACTCCACCAAATTAACTAAAACTTTATTCTCATGCTGAAATACATTATGCACTCTTAACCAAACATTCTTAACTCATCACCAAACATGAAACCAAATATGCATATCAAAATGATAGGCGTAACTACTAAAACAATATAAACATTGTCAGCTCCAGTAGATAAACTCAGGAAACTGTAATTGACAAATAGAAACATCATTACTCAACTTCAAATACACAAAAAACTCTGCATCCATGAACATAGAATCATAAACATGTCTTCAACACAAATGTAAATGTGCAAGGCTTCATCATAACCATACTGAAAATCACATACAAAGCTCTGCCTGTAACACTGTCAAGAACACTACTGATACAAACAACTACACAACTGTCTGTACTTAGAATTAACCAATGTTTTTATGATATCATCTTGATAACATATCTAAGAAACATATGCTCAAGGCTCTCTACATAAGACTTCAACACATGTTTCTTACCATATGTTGTCATCAATGACAAACATACAGTCAACACTGGCTTGCTGGAAAATCTCCAACAATCTCCCCCTTTGGCATTGATGGCAACATATGGAATAAAAACCACCACCAATCCAAATGTACAATTATTTTATAACATTTTCCATTTCCTCAACAAAATTCCCACAAGGATGAATCCTCCAACTGATGTTGAATGCTCTGAATATCAACTGCTATATACTCCCCTTACTACTACATACTCCCCCTTTCTAGAATGAATCAACTATTTTTTTTTTCATGATTATATACTCCCCCTTTCACATCAATGGAAAAGGACACCAAAATAAATAAGCACCAGTACTACTCCTGAAGTAGAGTAGTCAACCATTCATCAGTCACTGAGGACTGATGCACTACTGAAAACTCTAATCAAATCTAGGGAAGGGAATTACTCCCAGCTTCTCCCTGAGATACTCAAATATATCCTTCAGTAAAGGCTTTGTGAATATGTCTACTAGCTATTCTTTTGTGCTCACATAATCCAATTTTACTTCTTTTTCTAAAACTTTCTCTCTTAGGAAGTGATATTTTATCTCAATCTATTTTTTCTTTGCATGCATCATAGAGTTCTTTGACATATTGATAGTGCTATTATTGTCACAATGAATAACAATAGGGTAATTGTATGCACCCTAAAATGGTCGCCTAGACTTTGGGCCCCCATTCAGCAATTTATCAAATCCTTAAATCAATATTTTCAAATATCAACAATATCAATTATATCAATTTCCTTGATCAAATGATAATCAATTCAATATTTCCTAAGGTTTGAGCCCTATTTAATTTAAAAGAGAAAAAAAATAAAAATCTTATTTAATTAAGAGAACATGCTCTCTTTTAATTAATTAAAAATCTCTTTTAATTAAATAATAAAATCATTTTATCCTAAGCCTTTATTTAATTAAAAGGAATTTCCTCCCCTTTTATTTAAATAAAAAATCTTCACTTTTCTTCTTATCCTATGTTGCACAAATAAAACATTTAATTCTTATTTATAAAGAAAAATAAAAGAAAAGTACTTTTTGTCTCACATGGACATAAAGTAAATGCTCAACATAAAGTAAATGCTTCTAATTTTCTTATTGGAGGATATTTGTGCACAAGGATCAAGCTTCCATTTTTCTCCATCGTTGATTAAGTCTTTTGCCTCTAAATCTCGATTGTCCATTGATTTTTCATTCTCTATAAAAGAAGAGCTCTCTTCTTCATTTTCATATCTTAAGTTTTTATGCTATTGTTATGCTACAAGTTTTCTAAGTCATCTTGAAGCTTTTGGAGACATTCTTGCATCAAGTTTTGAAGATTTGGAGCATCATTGGCATTCATCTTGCATCTACATCACATCTTAGCTTGCATCATAGTTGAATAATCATGGTATCATTTCCTTTCATGTTTTAGATTAATCTCACATAGTCTAATTAGAGGGTTTGTAACTCTTTCATTTCCATTTTCATAACCTAATTTGCATACTTGCATGCTCATCTTAGATTAATTTTGCATTGCATTGCATTCATATTGATTTCATTGGAGATATTGGCATTCTTGCCCTTGTTTTCATTGTGAATCTCTCATTGTATGGTTGACTAGCAAGGTCATGAGTTTATAGCTCTAGCTGAGAGCAATTTTACAAATCTTGCAACTCCACGCATAGAGAGCTATGGATCGATTTGTGAGGGCTCATTATTGAGTTTTCTTGCATGTAAGGATTCATAGAAGTGTGAAAACATTTTAGCACACAGTAATCAATTTGAATTCCAAAATCCTTTATCATTTTCTTGATCCACACAATTGTAGAACAATTTAATGTTGCTACTACATACTCTACTTCTATTGTGGACTGAGAAATACAATTTTTATTCTTTCTTGTCCAAGTAACAAGTGTATCTCCAAGAAATACTGCTCCTCCTGAGGTGCTCTTCCTATCATCAATGCAACCTACCCAATCTGCATCTGTATATACATGAAGTTTTACATTCTCAGAATTAGGATACCATAAACCATAGTCTATAGTTCCTTTCAAATATTTCAATATCCTTTATACTATCATAATATTACTTTGTTTAGGTTCTTCTACAAGTATTCCAACAATACCAACTCCATTAGAAATATTTGGTCTAGATTGAGTAAGATATATGAGTTAACCAATCATAGACTTATAAAGGGTCTTGTATACTATTGTAGAATCATCTTATTTTGAAAGCTTGCTTCCTATTATCATAGGGGTACTTACTGGCTTGCAATCATCCATCTTTAATTTCTTCAATATCTCTTTCGCATACTTAGACTGATTAATGAAAATACCTTTGTTTGTCTCTTGCACATTCATCCCAAAAAGTACTTGATAGGTCCAATCATGCTCATTTCAAATTTGCTCTGCATCTCTTTAGAAAATTATGCACTAAGTTTATCATTACCACCAAAACTAATGTCATCAACAAAAATAGCAACTAGTAATAATCCTTCAGGTGTCTCTCTTATGAATAAGTTACAATCTGCTGCTCCTTTCTTGAATCCAATTTTAGTCTAGTAACAATCTAATCTTTCATACCATGCTCTAGAGGCTTTCTTAAGTCCATAAAGGGATTTCTTCAATCTTCATACCCTATTAGGTTTGTTTGATAAATTAAATCCTTCAGGCTGCTCTATGTAGACTTATTCCTTCAACTCTCCATTCAGGAATGTTGAGTTGGCATCCATCTGATATACTTTAAAGTCTTTGAACGTTGCATAGGCTAGAAATAACTTTATGGCTTACAATCTTCTTACAGGGGAAAATGTATCTAAATAATCAATTCCTTCTATCTGTGCATATCCTTTATATACTAGTCTTGCTTTGTTTCTTATTACTGTACCATCTTCATTCATCTTTTTTTTTAGTATCCACTTGGTTCCAATCGCATTCTTGTCACTAGGTCTAGGAACCAATTCTCATGTATCATTCTTAACTATCTAATCTAGCTCTTCTTTCATTTCTTCATGCCAATCTGAATCATTATATGCATCTTCAACACTTAGGGGTTCAATTTGTGAAAGTAAACATACCACTTCATCAACTGTTGAACTTTTTGGCTTTGATCTTGTCATGAATTTTTTGTTTTGATCTCCAATGATATCTTCTTTTGAATGGTATCTAGATGTGAATTTTGGAACATTAGGTGTGACTCTCTCACCTATCTTTTATTATTCTTCTTCACTTACTTCGGGATCATTGAATAATACATCATTATTGTCAAACATTTCTTCAACAACTATTTCTCTACTAATAGGACTAGGTTCTTCTTTAATCATAGGTGCATAATCATGATATCTCTCTTGAATCGTAAACTTTTCATCAATCTTTACATAATAAATTTCAATGATCTTCTTCAATATTAAGTTAAAACATATATAAGCTTTTCTTTTAGTAGAGTAACCAAGAAAAATACCTTCCTCACTTCTTGCATCAAACTTGCCAATAGCTTCATCTCTCTTGATGTAGCACTTGCTTCCAAAGATTCTAAAGTATTTTACTGTAGGTGCATTCTCAAACCATAGCTCATAAGGTGTCTTGTTTGTGCCTGGCCTTAATTGAATTTTATTGATAGTATAGACTGTAGTATTGACTATATCTCTCCAATAGGTGTATGAAACTTTTCCTTCAATCATGATAGTGCGCGCTATGTCAAGTATGATCCTATTTATCATTTCTACAATTCCATTCTGCTAAGGGGTTTTAGGTGAACTTAGTTGTCTCTTTATCCCATGTTCTTTGCAATACTCATAAAATCTATCACAGGTGAATTCTCTTCCACTATCTGATCTCAAACATTTTATCTTTAATCCAGACTCATTTTTAACTTTAGCTTTGAATATCTTGAACTTCTCAAATTCTTCAGATTTATCTTTTAAGAATGCAACCCACATCATTCTAGAATAATCATGAACAAACAAAATAAAGTACCTTTCACCATAGTATGATCTTGTTTGAGTTGGTCCACATAAGTCTATATGCAATAGATCCAATTTGTTCTCTGTCTAATTATGCTTTCTTTTGAATGAATTCCTCACATGTTTTCCCATCACACATTCCCTGCATATTGTATCAACTAGTTTTGCAATGCTAGGAAGGTCTCTTACTGCCTCTACATTGCTTATCTTTACTATATTGTCAAAATTGATGTGACATAGTATTTTGTGCCATAACCAACTGTCATCTATTTTAGCAACAAAACAACTTACTTCTGAATTAAGCTAAAAAACATTACCTTTTGTCTTTGAACCTGATGCAATCATTACTCCTTTATTATTAATGATGCATTTATTGTCTTTGAATTCCAACTAATATCCTTTGTCAAGAAACTGTCCAACACTTAGTAGGTTATACTGCAAACCATCAACATATAGAACATCGTCAGTATTATTCTTTCCATCCAAGGTGACAGCTCCTCTACCTATGATAGGTTTAGGAGTGTTGTCCCCAAATCTAACCATGTCACCTTTGTAATTATCCAAATGTAAAAATCTATCTTTGTCTCCTGTCATGTGATGTGAACAACCATTGTCAATGATCTAGTCTGCTCTAATGTCTGCTTGTGAAATTAATGTTAACTCTTGTGCTTTCTTTTCATCTTCAATATCCATCTCATCAAAAAATTTCTCCATATCTTCAATAGTAGTGAATCCAATTTCATCTTCTACTAAATCTTCATTTGATACTCCATCTCCAACATAGTAACATTCTTTTGTATACTTAGGTTTGTAATTAGTTTTGAACTTCTTGACCTTTTTAGGACACTTAGATACAAAGTGACCAATCTTGTTACATGAAAAGAATTTGAATGGTAACTGACCTTCATATTTTCCTTTTCCTTTTCTTTCTTTCTTAGCAATCATAGAAATGAAATCATCTAGTTCTTTATCCTCATCATCATCATCAAAGTTACCAAAAGTGTTCAAGGATTTCTTACCATGGACTGAAGCTTTGAAGGTTGTTTCATTTTTAGGCTCTATCTTCAAACTTGATATATCGAATGATGAAATCTTGCTGATTAAGGTCTCTCTTTTGAAGTATTTTGAAAACTACATATTCTGATCTAGGATGTTTATCTTGATCTCATATTCTCCTGTCAAAGTAGTCATTAACTTATCCATTATGTCTTCTTCTGAAATTTCTCCACCATTGTTCCTGATTCCTGCAACTGCTTCATTAATTCTTTGATTTTAGGCTCTAATGTTCTCTTTAGGTAGCATCTCCAATGTATTGTACTTTTTATTTCATGTCTTTCTTTGTGCATTTTTGTCTTGGATGTCTCCTCCAAACATGTCCTCTAGATACTTCCATATCTTGTAGGCTTTATCTACTTTCTTAATCTCTGAAAACTCACTATCAAATAAGGCACTAATAAGGGCTTCCTTGGAAATTGCATTTTGAGTGAACATTTCCTTTTTCTTAATAGTTGCATCTTATTTTGCAAGATCTGACAAAGAGAGAATTTGAACTTCTCTAGTAACTACTTCAAAAATCTTAGAACCAATGCACTAAAAATGTGTTGTCATTTTTTTCTTCCAATATAGATAATTCTCTCCATCAAATTTATGACTTTCTTTTCTAAAGAATGTCATCTAATCAACCTCAAGCTATTAAACTTTCTCTCTGAGGCACTTGGCTTTGATACCAATTGTTAGGAATAGTCCCAAGAGATAACTGAGAGGGGGGAGTGAATCAGTTATCTACAAGATTCAATTCTTTATCCAATTAAGTAAATAATAACATTAAGCACATACACAATAAGATAAAATGTAACACAACACCACAATTTTGGTTATGGGGAAACCCAAATAGGTAAAAACTCTGGTGGGAATTAGCACCCACTATAAACTGCACTAGAGTATAATGATCCATGTTAGAAGATCTTTCAACCCTGTTAGGAGTTGATCTTTACAATGCATGAAGTACAGTAACCTGGTCAAAGGTCATATCCTATTAGGAGTCTTTTATAATTTACCTTGTTAAAGGTGAGGACACACTTTCTAGAGCACACTACTCAAATGGTGAAGGTTGCAACCTTCTTCATAATAGATACACACTATATATGTATCTTGGTGAACTAGAAAGTAGACCTTCTATCTTGATCAGTTCTAATGAATAGCATATACTCTCTTCTTCTTCACATAGATCTTCAACTAATTATTGACTGTCTCAGTACATTTGCATCTTCTTCTCTGCTCTCACAATCACACTTAGCAATCACAACTGACTGGCTATAAGTATCTTTCTCCAAATGATATAATCAAGTCAGCCTATTAGAACTTCCTTGAAATCATAATAGAGAAACAATATAACTCTTCAATAACATCTCCAATGGCTAAACCAAGCATGCAACACAATAGGACCATGCAACTCAATATGAGTAGACACGTCACTTCACACAGTCGGTTCCACCAAATTAACTAAAATTTTATTCTCATGCTAAAATACATTATGTGCTCTTAACCAAACATTCTTAACTTATGATCACCAAACATGAAACCAAACACACATATCAAAATGATAGGTGCAACTACTAAAACAATATAAACATTGTCGGCTCCATCAGATAAACTCAAGAAACTCTAACTGACAAATAGAAACATCATTACTCAACTTCAACTACACAAAAGACTCTGCATCCATGAACATAGCATCATAAACATGTCTTCAACACAAATATAAACGTGCAAGGCTTCATCATAACCATACTGAAAATCACATAGAAAGCTTTTCCTGTAACACTATCAGGAACACTACTGATACAAACAACTACACATCTATCTATACTCAGAATCAACCTCTATGTTTATGATATCATGCTGATAACATATCTAAGAAATATATGCTCAAGGCTCTCTACATAAGAATTCAACACATTTTGCTTACCATATGTTGTCATCAATGAAAAACATACAATCAACACTGGCTTGCTGGAAAATCTCCAACATGTGTCTCACCTCTTGTATGTGAGGACTCTACATAGTAGGCTCTAGTCCCCATCATAAAATCTGGTGCACCACCCATATCACTAGCCTCATTCATTTTCCATAGGTTCCTTGATAAGGTCATCGAGGGGACCCAAACATATATTATGACATGTACTACAAGTGTGAGGTACAAACATATGTACACCTGAGGAGGATGTATCAGTAGAATGAGGAGGTGCACCAATGACACAATGTGAGTAACTATATGGTTTCTCAAAGTGTGAATGGCCCTAATGGTCTTTGAGGAAGCCTCAAAAATAATATTTGGATGCTTCACTGGAAGAGGGGGATCAATGAGAGGAGAGGTGTAATGCCCTGCCAGGGAACCCAAAAGAATTTAACCTAATACATGTCACTAAGTGTACAAAAAAAATTTGTTTTTCTTAAGTGTTTACAAACAATGATGATAACAATGTGGAAGCAACACAGCCATAAGATATAAACAAGTACATAGATACAACTCAATTATAGATTAACAATTCTCAAGGGTCCCATGACGTAGAATTACGTATTACTAATTAAATGTTTTAGACTAAGAATAATTAAAATTATCTCATATACAAATGAATAACAAGTACATCCAATACTATAAGGTATACATAATGATACAAAATCATCTACACAAGTCGTAGGGTATGTCACAATAATCAAATACAAAATATAATACAATATCTACAACCCTAAAGCACTGGTACAAGATATAGTTATGAACATCAAAAGATAGGAACCAACAAGCCTCCAACAAAGAATAAGAAGGTAACAATAAGGAGAATCCTCCAACACCACTACAAGAACGTCAAAATCTCAAATGGTAAAATAAAATACTACCACCCAACCTCGTGGACCAAATGTCCACTCCCACCATGCTGAGGAGATAACAACAAACTCTGCTCAGATAACATACTCAAACAAAAGCAACTAAGAAAATGTCTTGAAGGCTTTCTAACTCAAAGGGGTACCACCAACTAATGATAAAGAAAAGATAATAAACATCAAAATACCAACATGTAACAAAACACCAAATGCCAGAATATCAAACAAATACAAATCACTAAATAATACTCAAATAACAAAGACACACCACCAGAGGCAAATGCAAAAAAACTAAAGAGGAAACTTAGGCTACAACTATGGGAGTGTTATTACATGGCCATCTACTTGAGTTATCCTGGACTAGTCACACTGGACCCTGAACCCTCAAGCATTGAGTTACCTTGGACTGGCCACTCTGGGCCTCAGACCCTCAATACGACTAATGCAGAATTAGAATACCCTCTCATGAAAATGAGTAATTATAATCATACCTATTCTCTAAGTATCATCCCATACCCATCCTTAGCCTAAACACGCGCTCAAGGCATAGGTGAGGCATAATCTCTAAATTATCTTTTGTTAATGAGTTCTCTAAATTTTAATTACTATAGTATCACTTATTAACAAACTTATGATAGGTTACCCTGGTACTGACCATTTTGGGTCCTAAGCCCCCATTGTAAGCCACTCCCCTAAGATACACCTATTTAACCTCCTCTAAGCTCACAAGTCACTAATAATCAAATAAGTCTCATAAAAGTATACTGACCAAATTTTAGTCCACAAAACATATTAGGGGCACACACTGGTCCTCAAACCAAAACATCATAACCACTCTCTCAAAAATTCCACATAACATGAGCTTAGGTCTCAATAAGGTTGGGTAGAAATGATAGAAATAATATAACATCATAATTCAAAACATAAGAATACATATACAACCATACAAATAACCCCCAAGCCTCTGGTCAACTAACTTCCAAGACAAATTAAACTAACCAAATTGCCAAAAAAACACATTGTGACAAAATATCAATGCAACATAACAACAAAGCTCATTTAAATAATAATAATCAATTAACTATAGTAAACTTTATAGTTCAATTAATTTTAAAACATAACTAGATCGACTGTATTTGCATGTATGTATAACCATGCAAGTAAACATATATAATTATAAGTTCCAATTGACTAAAATAATCATCTTGTTGACTAAAGTCCATTTGACTACAAAAGCATTCATATAAATTTCTCGTTCATAACTATCTATTTAAAAAGAAAATCTCATGCATATATTAAAAAAAATTTAAATATTTAACTAAAATCTCCATACATATCAAACCACCATATATTTAATAATAAAATAATGTTATTAATTTTCTAAATATAAATATAAATGAAAATATTAATTTTAAAACCCGCATGTAAAAAAAATAAAAAATCAAATAATGTTTATTAAATAATTATTATTTTTCATAATAATTTTAAATCCAAAAATTAATAAATAATGATAAAAAATAATTTTATTTTATTTTTATTTTTTAATAATTTTTAAATCTGAAAATTAATAAATAATAATTTCTCAATTGATTTCTTTAATGGAAAATTAGGGTTTCAGGCAAAACTAATTTCTTTTGAATATGATTTTACATGCAATTTTAAATTTAATTTTCTATGCAAAACATATTGAAAACAAAATATCAATCTTTTCTGAGTAAATACCCTAACTGAGAAAATTCACACAATTTCTTAAAATTTCATCCTAGATTTTCAAACCACCAAACTAAATACCAAATCTAATTTAACATCAACTAATCCAAAATTTCACAAAAATAAAATTAATTTAAAATAGAAACCCAATTCCAATTTCATTCACATATACAATTCCAGACACGAAGTAAACAATCTTTTAAAAGAAAGAATTTGACAGAAAAAAGGTTTCAAACCCTACCTCAAACAATCCCTGAAAATTTGAAAACTAAGAAAGATCTAATTCACCCTTCAAAATATAAACTTTCTAACAATCTCTAACAACACCTAAAAAAATCCAAGCTTTCCAAAAATCTTCCAAATTCATCTAAAAGAGCTCCTCCAAAACCTGATAGACGTAATTGAAAATAATACCCAAAAACCCCTCATAAAGAAGACATATTCCTCCTAGGGTTTCTAAAACATGCAAACCCTAAAGCAGAACTCAACTCTTTCTACCTAATTTCTATCAATTCACTTGCATGATTAATAATAACTTAATAATAAAATAATGCACTTTTTATTTATAATTCATAACTCAACATTTAACTTTAAATTCTATTTCTATAATTTCTAACTCAACTTTTAACTTTAAATTCTAATTCAATTTTCACTTAAACTGAATGTGCAACTTAAATTGCATATAAATTTTTAATTAATCAATAAATACTTTAACACATAATGAACTATACAAACTGATAAATCAAATATTAAATAAATCAACCATGCCCTTTTTTTTTATATTTGGATTTAATAATCAATTAAACCCTTTTACTCTAAATTTAAACTTTTAATTAAACAAAGGCATTTAATTAACCCTTAATAATTAAATATTTCTTATCTTTAATATTTCCATATTCTTAAAATATAATCATTCTAATCTCATAATTACTCCAAATTTATGTAAGGAAACTCAGGTGCGGAAACAGCTTCCTACGCTAATCTCTATAGGAGAGTATTGTGCAAATTCTTATAAATCCTTACAATTTCAGATTCGTTAACTACTTTAACAAAGATATTGCAACCACATACCATGCATATAGAAAAATAGAGAATGACACAATGATATACCCTGGGGAAAACCTTTCGGTAAAAAAACCCCAGCACTCCAAAACCTACACAATGTATTATCTTCAACACAAATATTACAATACACTTGCAATGCAAGTTCTTTCAGGAAATGAGAGACAAAGCCAACAAGACTTAAATTTTTTTTATATCTCTCCCATAGGAGCAGCATCATATATATAGACTCCTCTGGACCCAAAAATAGGCACAACCACCAAGACCCATGCACAAAGCCACATGTACACAGTTGTTACATGCAATCCCAAGAATAGGCGTCCATCCCTAGAATAAACTATGACAGCTTGTCATAGAATCCACCAAAAATAACGGTCACAAGAGAAGTGTAAGAGAATCTGTCATACCAACCTATTTTTGGCATATTCTCTTACACACACCAACCACTTCTTCTTGGGTGCCCAAATAGGCCCAAGTCATAAGATGCTCTTACACCTATCATAGCACATTCCTTAAATAGTTCTTACGCATCATAGGAATCTGTCATGACCGTTTCAGTCATGATCTCCTTACGCACAAGATGTTGACACATCAAGTGGAGTGACACATCAACATGTCAACTAGACATGTACACTCACACTTAATTACATTATTTGCAAAAAATACATTTACAAAACAAATAATAAGAATAGGAATTATCCAAGGTTGAGACACCTTATTCCTAACATTCTCCCACTTGTCGAACACCTTGTAAGAGCAACAGGAACATAACAGGAACTTTAACCGCTATAGGCCAAAAGGCCCATAGACTTCGAACACCATCTAAACTTCTCAGTGCCCACTGGTTTCATTAATACATCTGTAACATTCTTCACAGTATCTACCTTCTCCAAATTTACCTTTCCATCTTCCACCATATCTCTCACAAAGTGAAACTGCACATCAATGTGCTTCGTTCTAGCATGGAAAGTTGGATTCTTTGCAAGGCAAATAGCGCTCTGACTGTCACACCAAATAGTAATCTATTCTACATCAACACAAACATCAGAACACAATCTTCTAAGCCAAATGGCTTCTTTACAAGCATGAGTAGCAGCCATGTACTCAGCTTCTATAGTGGACAAAGCAACCACAGGTTGTCGCTTACTCATCCAACTGATGGCACCACCAAACATAGTGAACACATAAGCACTGGTGGATCTCCTACTGTCAATATCACCTGCCCAATCTGAATCCACAAACCCATGAATACAAACTAAATGCGGAGAACCAGAAGAGTTACCATGATAACATATGGAGTAATTTGATGTACCCCTCAAATATCTGAATACTCGCTTAACTGCATCCCAATGTACCCATCCAGGATTAGCCATAAACCGACTCAGGACTCCCACTACTTGGGCAATGTCTGGTCTAGTACAGACCATAGCGTACATAAGACTGCCAATTGCACTAGCATAAGGTACTCTACTCATGTCCTCCACCTCACTAGGATATTTTGGACAATCATCTACAGATAACTTTATTCCCACAGAAATAGGAACACATAGTGGTCTACAATCTGCCATGCTGAACCTGTCCAACATAGACTTCACATACTTACTCTGACTCAACCAAAGTTTTCTGTTAGACCTATCTCTACTGATTTCCATACCCAAGATGTACCTAGCTGCCCCAAGATCTTTCATCTCAAACTGTGCTGACAACTGAGATTTAAAATTAGAAATCATACCTTTACCCTTCCCAAACAACAACATATCATCAACATATAATGCAACAATAAGAAGGTGATCATTTTCAACTCTGAAATAAACACAATGATCTGATTTTGATCTTAAAAATCCAATTGACAACACAAAGGCATCAAACTTAAGGTACCACATCCTAGGAGATTGCTTCAAACCATATAGAGATTTCTTTAATCTGCAAACTAAGGATTCTTTACCTTTAACAATGTAGTGCTCAGGCTGTGACATATAAATCTCTTTCTCCAAATCACCATGAAGGAAAGTTGTCTTCACATCCATCTGTTCTATCTCTAAATCATATGATGCAGCAAGAGATAACAGAAATCTAATGGATGTCAACTTTGCAATAGGAGAGAATATTTCACCATAATCTATTCCCTCTACCTATGAATACCCCTTTGCAACCAATCTAGCTTTATACCTTTCAACATTGCCATCTGCACAGAATTTCTTCTTGAACACCCATTTACAGCCAACATATTTTCTCCCTTTGGGCAAAGGTACAAGGTCCCAAGTTTTGTTTTTCTCCAATGAAGCCATCTCATCATCCATAGCCTCAATCTAGGAACCTGCATCTTCCATGCCCAAAGCCTCTTTCACAAATCTAGGCTCATCAGTGTTAGTAATCAAAGCAAAGGCAGAACTGGAATCTAACATAGAATAACCAAACCTTTCTGGTTGCTTTCTTTCTCTCATGGATCTCCTCAAGGGCTGCGGTTGAGGTTGTTCTTCCTCTTCTTCTGAACTATCAGAGCTGCTAGAGCTCTCCTCATCATTAGGCCCAACATGGTCTCTCTGTTTAGTCTTCTCAGGGGTAGGAGACAACTGAACAACATCTTTTTCCTTTTCTTTTCATCTGGTTGTAGCACAATAGGAGAAGATGTTAGCTCTCTGAAAATAACATTTCTACTATACAACACCTTACTAGTCATGGGATCCCAAAGCTTGTATCATTTCTTGTATCATTTCACACCAGCACTGTATCTGATGAAAATACATTTAACAGCTTTGTTTTCCAACTTAGATCTTTTCTCCTTTGGAACATGTGCATAAGCTTCACAGCCAAAAACAAGAAGATGTCTAATTGAAGGCTTCTTACCAGACCACACCTCCATGGGTGTCTTACCAACAAGGGCTGATGTAGGAGATCTGTTAACCAGATAGCAAGCAGTGGCCACAGCTTCGGCCCAAAACCTTTGTTCTAAACCAGCTCCACTAAGCATACTCCTAGCCTTCTCCATCAGTGTCCTATTCATTCTCTCTACAACTCCATTTTGCTGTGGGGTATAAGGAGTTGTCTTATGCCTCTCGATACCTTGTTCTTTACAGAATTGTTCAAACTCTGCTGAGCAAAACTCACCACCATTGTCAGTTCTCACACACTTAATATTCTTACTAGTCTGATTCTCTACAAGAACTTTAAATTCCTTGAACTGACTAAAGACTTGTGTCTTACTTTTAAGGAAATAAATCCACGTCCTTCTACTGTAATCATCTATGAAAGATATAAAAAATACAGACTTGGAGATTGAAGGAACTTTTACAGGACCAAATACATCAGAATGAATAAGATCCAAAACATCAGAAGATTTGTGAGAACTAGAGTAAAATTGAACACAATTTTGTTTACCATAGACACAATGTTTGCAAAAGTCAAACTTGAGATTGCAATCATTTAACCCCTCAACGAGATTTTTATTTTTCAGGGTTCTGAGACCCTTTTCACCAATGTGGCCAAATCTCATATGCCACAACATTGTCTTTTCTGCAGGAAGCTTACCTTCCAAAGTATTTGCACTACCATCGGAACCAATAGCCATAGACTTCTTCACTGCTTGTTCAGATGGTGAGGATGAAGAACTATTACATAGAGGAATACATGCATCTAGCTGAAATAAGGTACCTCTCCTAGTACCCCTTGCAAGCACTATCGATCCTCTCATCATATTGCATCCTTCTTTCGAAAAAACAACTTGCACACCTACATCATTCAGCATACTTACAGATAATAGGTTTCATGCCAAACCTGGAATGTGCATAACTCCGTTGATTCCCTTTACTCATCCATCAGGAAATTTGATAGTGACCCTTCCACATCCAACTATCTTTAGGTGAGAATCATCACCCAAGTACACATTTCCACCATCGAACTCTTCATATTTTGAGAACCAATTTCGATGAGAGGTCATGTGAAAAGATGCACCCGAGTCAACAAACCACACATCATCAGATGCATGGGCTACCAAAGTTGTGATGAATGCATTGCCATCTTCTTGAGATCTTTCTGAAGCTGAATCTGAACCTTTCTTCTTCTTCTTCGGCTCTTTGCAGTCTTTACGGAAGTGCCCAGATTTATCACAGTTCCAACATTTTGCCTTGGACTTATTGGAAGTATTTGACTTCCCATGGGATTTGGATCTACCCTTATTGTCAGACTTATTGTCAATTTTCTTCCCTCTTTCAGTGGATCTCCCACGAACAGTAAGGGCTTCTTTTTTTGAAATGAAAGTCTTTCTCCGCATCTCCTCTGATAGTAGTGAAGACACCACATCATCCATTTTGAAGGTGACTAAAGTGCTTCCAAGAGCCATCACAAGATGGTCCCATGAATCCGGTAAAGAACACAAAAGTGTGTAGCAATGATCCTCCTCCTCTAACTTGACACCAGCTAATGTCAATTGTGTAGCCAGCAAATTAAATGCATTTAAATGATCCGTTAGGGATCCACCTTCCTCCATTCACAGAGAGTACAACTTCTTCCTCAGGAACAACTTGTTCACTAGAGATTTGGCCTGATACACGGCCGCAAGTCTTTCCCACAAACTATTTGTGGTTTTCTCATCTAGAACATTCAGAAGGACTACATCGATTAAACAAAGTCTTATGAGACCCTTAGCTTTACGGTCTTTGATATCCCAATCTGCTTGAGCTATAATTGCTGGTCTTGTAGCACTTGAAGTCACTTCCCATAGGTCATGATCTTCCAACATGTCTTCCATCTTGAGTTTCCACAACTCAAAATTAGTGCCATTAAATTTTTCCACCTCCATTCTTCCATATGATGAACTTGCCATCTCAATCTGCAAATAAGATTTAGAATGCTCTACAAAAAACTCCCACTCAAACTTGAGATTAGCTCAAAAAACCCTACCCAACAACTAGGATCAAAAGTTGATCAAGCTCTAATACCACTTGTAAGGAAACTCAGGTGCGGAAACAGCTTCCTACGCTAATCTCTATAGGAGAGTATTGTGCAAATTCTTATAAATCCTTACAATTTCAGATTCATTAACTACTTTAACAAAGATATTGCAACCACATACCATGCATATAGAAAAATAGAGAATGACACAATGATATACCCTGGGGAAAACCTTTCGGTAAAAAACCCCAGCACTCCAAAACCTACACAATGTATTATCTTCAACACAAAGATTACAATACACTTGCAATGCAAGTTCTTTCAGGAAATGAGAGACAAAGCCAACAAGACTTAAATTTTTGTTATATCTCTCCCATAGGAGCAGCATCATATATATAGACTCCTCTGGACCCAAAAATAGGCACAACCACCAAGACCCATGCACAAAGCCACATGTACATAGTTGTTACATGAAATCCCAAGAATAGGCATCCATCCCTAGAATAGACTATGACAACTTGTCATAGAATCCGCCAAAAATAACGGTCACAAGAGAAGTGTAAGAGAATCTATCATACCAACCTATTTTTGGCATATTCTCTTACACACACCAACCACTTCTTCTTGGGTGCCCAAATAGGCCCAAGTCATAAGATGCTCTTACACCTATCATAGCACATTCCTTAAATAGTTCTTATGCGTCATAGGAATCCGTCATGACCATTTCAGTCATGATCTCCTTACGCATAAGATGCCAACACATCAAGTGGAGTGACACATCAACATGTCAACTAGACATGTACACTCACACTTAATTACATTATTTGCAAAAAATACATTTATAAAACAAATAATAAGAATAGGAATTATCCAAGGTTGAGACACCTTATTCCTAACAATTTAGTTATTTAAATCAAATAATTCACACAAGTAAATCCACTTAACTCCCAAAACTCAAAAATCAACTAACTCATATCAAACAAATGTGAAGAAAGGGCTCTCGAATTTACATCACCTTGACGAATTTGGATGGGTAGGAACAGATAATTTCTCAATATTTAGGGCAATTAATGGCTTGGGTTGGAATTTGGATTTTCATGTTATCTCCTCTCTCTTACCATTGAGATTTTGCAATAGGGCATGCTCATCCTGGCAATTCAGGGAAGTCGATGTCTGGTACCTGTAAACCTGCATAAAAGATGAGCATGTACATACATGTATAAATATAAACAAGCAATGGAGGGAATCAGCCAATCATGTGGATCTTGCAATCAAGTAACTACAACTTCATCCCTCAACCACATCAAGCATGTTAAACAGAAATATAAAATATGCACATCAACCATACACATGCAAGTATAGGGTTAGTAAAACCATAAGCATCAATGATATCCTAACATATAATTCATCATCCAAAAATAATGATAAGATATAGAAAATCATACTATGTGAGGGACATTACAAGAGGGAACATATGGGTCTTGTACTACTCTATGTGCCCCTGCTCTATTTTGGGGTTGGCCTCTGCCTATGCCCATGAATAATCTCATGCTCCAATAATTGACATGTTTACCATGAAAAACTTGGCATATATTTTTTTATGAAACAAAAAGGGGCATCCATATTTTTGTTGGGTGGTTTCTCAAAAACTATCCACCGACGATCCCAAAAGTTGGCTTGTATGCCAGGATGACTGCACCATTTCATAAACAATCTCTCTTTTGTGGTTTTAGGAGTCTTTCTAGTATGGGGATCCCTAAATAGGGAACATACATGTGCTTTAGTGATCCCAAGGTCCTTCACCCCATCATAATCGAGCCCATCATCATATATGGCATGCATTTCCTTTCACCACCAAAGTGCAACATCATGTTAGGTGGTGAGGATCTACTAATGCAAGAGATCTTGGGCCCTTGGCAATCCTATGTCACCAAAAACAAGTTTGATTTTTTTGTGTTTCTCAGTTCCTTCTTTGACCGAGTTGGCTCAGTAGTTGCTCAGGTTCCTTCTTTAACTGAGTTGGTCAGTTAATTCCCTAGTGCTCAGTTATCCTTTCTTACCGAGTTATTTGTTTTAGTTTTCTGTTGAAGTTGACTTGTGCATTTAATTGTGGTCATGGATTTAATATTGGTATCAATCATTGGGAAGCATGTGTAACTAGATCTGGTCCTTCCTTCTGTTTATGGTGGATCTGAAGGCTGACTTGTTTTGGTAGCCTCTTGTATATAATGTAGTCGTTGGTTGTATTTTTAGGACATGAGTTGAGAGCTAGAAGATTAATGGTATCAGTTAGGAGTTGAAGATAATTTCTGAATCCTTGCATGTTGGAGGACTATTGTAATTGAATTGTAATATCTGGCCCTAACCAGGAAGGCCTTACAGCCCGACATGTATGAATCAATTTGATGAATAAAAGGATATGTTTTGCATTCTCTCTCTCTCTTGTCATGTTATTGCTTTCATGTTTGATCTCTTCAAGGTGGATTTGGATTAGGGTGTGCCTTTGGCCCCTCTTCCCAACCTGCCTTGTGTCAGGTGGTATCAGAGAAAATGTTGAGATCTAGATCTAGATTTGTGAATCTTGGTTTGAGGGTTCCTTCTTGTCAAACCCTAGTTGACTTGTTGTGGGGTAGTAGATTGTGATCTAGCCTGAAATTGTAGAGGTTTTCAAGATGGTTCATGAGAGGTGAGATTTGGATCTAGGATTGGAAGACATGTTGAGACAACTTGCTACTAGATTAGAAGTTGTTGAGACAGCCCAATGTAGAGGAAGACATCTTGAAGATATTAGTGATGAATAAATTGAAGAAGAACATGATGATGTAGAACCTACACCGGTGATGGATCAGGGTGAGGAAAGATTGTTGAAAGCTTTGACAAATCTAAAGTCTACACCACATTTCAATCCTCCTGAGTACATTGGAAAGATGGATTTAGATGAATTGGTGGATTGGATCACCAAGATGGAAAATTATTTTGAATATGAAAATGTTCCTGAGGAAAAGAAGGTGAAAATTGTAAGCACAAAGTTGAAGAGTGATGCATCCTTGTGGTGGGAGCATTTGCAATTGGACAGAAAGAGGAAAGGAAAAGACAAAAATTGAGGTATGGAATAAGATGGTAAATATGTTGAAAGAAAAGTTTTTACCTTGTGATTATTAGATTAACCTAGTTAGGCAAATGTAAATTTTGAGGTAGAAAGATAGCTCGGTAAAATATCATACTGAGGAATTCTATAGGTTAGATATCAAATCTGGATATGATGAAGATTAAGTGGAAAAAATTGCTAGGTACCTGAATAGATTGAGAGTTTCCATCCAAGAAGAAATCAATTTGGTTAAATTGGAAAACATTGAAGAAGCTTATTAGTTTACCTTGAAATCTGAGGAGAAATTAAACAAAAGACATGAGCAAAGACAAAGAGGTAGAGGTGGTAGATTCCCTAGAGGAAGAGGTAGATGTTATGGTGAAAACAATAGATTTGATCAGGACAAAACAAATCTAAACAAAGGCAAGACCGAGTGGAAAGGTGAAATTTCATCTAGAGGAAGGGGCAATAACTACCGAGGTGGTTATAATAGAGGTGGATTACAAGGAACTTGTTACAATTGTGGAGAAGGACATAAATCATTTTAGTGTACACATGCAAGTAAGAAGGTCAGTAGTAGTAGAATTGCTTTGGTGCAAGAAGATTCACCAAATGAACCTAAGAAGGAAAAGAACTTGATGGTAAGGAGAGCACTTTGGAGTGAAAGTAATAAGGAAGATCCGGTAAGGAAAAAAAATTTCAAGACTAGATGTAGACTTTCTGATGAAGTATGGAAGGTAATCATTGATAGTGGAAGCTCAGAGAACTTGGCATCTGAGAAAATGGTTACAAAGCTACAGCTGGAAAGGTTGAAACACCCGAACCCCTATCAAATTATATGGATCAAGGATGAGCATACACTCTTGGTAAGTGAACAATGTTATGTGATTTTCAAAATTGGAAAGTACTATGATAAGGTGTTATGTGATATCATGCCTATGGATTGTTGTCATGTTTTGTTGGGTAGACCTTGGCAATATGATAGACATGTTATATATGATGGGAGATTGCATAAATATACTATTTGGATTGATGGGAGAAGAAAAATATTGTTACCTTTGATTGAAGAACCTATTAATAGTGTTTGTACATTTATGAAATTTTTCTTGATGGAAGGAAGAAATTTTGTTAAGGATTTGAAGAAGAATGATGTATGTTTTGTTGTGATTCCTAACAAACTAAGTAAGAAAATAGAGGATAGCATCCCTGAAGAGACTAATAAGATACTCATCAAGTATAAGGAGATCATTTCTAACAATGTACCTAATGGTTTTCCACCAAAGAGAAGCATTAATCATTGCATGGATCTTATCCATGTAGCTAGTTTACCGAATAAGGCACCACATCAGTTGACACCTACCGAGAATCGGGAATTGAACTGATAGGTTCAAGAATTATTGCAGAAAGGTTTGATCTAAGAAATTTTGAGTCCTTGTGCAATACCATATGTATTGACACTTAAGAAGAATGGAAAATGGTGAATGTGTATGGATTCTAGAGCAATCAACAAGATAACCGTGAAATATAGGTTTCCTATACCGAGAATAGATGACATAATGGATAGTTTGACTACAACAAAGTATTTTACAAAAATTGATTTGAAAAGTGGATATCATCATATTATAATTAGAGAAGGTGATGAGTGGAAGACTTCTTTTAAGACAAGAAAAGGTTTGTATGAGTAGTTGGTTATGCCTTTTGGTTTAACTAATGCACTGAGTACTTTTATGAGATTAATGAATGAAGTTTTGAAGAAATTCTTAGGTAAATTTGTGATTGTATACCTAGATGATATTCTAATATTCAATAAGACTAGAGAAGAGAATTCGTTACATGTTAAACAAGTATTGTAGAGATTGAAAGAAGAAAAGTTTCTCATAAATCTGAAAAAGTGTTCTTTGATGAAAGAGGAGATTGTGTATTTGGGATTTGTGATTTCAGCTGATCGTTTGAAAATGGATCCTAAAAAGGTTGAAGCTATTTTGAATTGGTCTACACCTGAGAATGCTAGTGAGGTAAGATCATTTCATGGTTTAGCAAGTTTTTACTGAAAGCTCATTAGGAATTTCAGTTCAATTTGTAATTCTATGACTGAGACTATGAGAGGAGATAAAAGAGAATTCAAGTGGACACATGGAGCTGATAAAAGTTTTGAGACTCTCAAGAAGAAGGTTGTTGAATTTCTTGTGTTAGCATTGCCTAATTTTAATAAGGTATTTCAAGTTCAATGTGATCCAAGTGGTAGTGCAATACGAGCTATGTTGAGTCAAGAAGGTAAACCTGATGCTTTATTTAGTGAAAATTTGAATGATGTAAAAAGGAAATATTATGTATATGATCAATAATTCTATGCTATTGTTCAAGCCCTGAAGAAATGGAGTCATTATTTGATACCAAGTGAATTTGTGTTGTATACTGATCATAAGAATTTATAGTATTTGGGTAGTCATAATAAGTTGAATCAGAGACATATGAAATGGGTTGAATATTTACAGAGTTATACTTTTGTGATAAAACATAAGAGTGGAGTCACTAACCGAGTTGTTGATACATTGAGTAGAAGAAGATCTATGATGACCGAGATGAGAATTGAAGTTCTTGGTTTTGATGATATGAAAGTATTGTATGAAATTGATCTTGATTTTTCTTAGCCATGGAGAAAGTGCAGAGCACCTAGTCAAGATCAACCGAGTGTAATACCCCAAAAATGGGCTATAAGTTTATTAACCTCCTACATCTACAAATCGAATGAAATCGACATCAAAGTCCTAATCTAAGGCACATCTAAACATTATCGAATCCTAATTGATTATCTTAAAATTATGCATCAAGGAATACTCCTAGCAATATTCCTAATCATCATAATTATCTTTAATTTTATAATTATTTGGCAATAAATCACATTTATCCTAAAGTTTGATTAATTAAATATTTTTATATTTAATTAATTAGATTTAATATTTGCCACTTAATTGTGTAATTAAATTTAATTCTATCTATTATTAATTGTATTATTTAATTTTGACAATAAATCTAATATCATATGAATAATTGATTAAATTCTTATTTAATTAATTAAAGCAAATTGTCATTATTTAATAATATAATTTTTAATAAAAGTTTGGTAAAATAGTTAATTAACCCATAAATTAATTATTTTATTTCAAAAAGCAGTTAAGTTGAGAATAAATCACTTTATTTATTTATTAAATCATAATTATCCATGTGCACATTCAAGGACCAGTTAAACTCAAAATTGGAAAATCAATGCAAGTTGTTAGCTTTTTGAAACTCAACATCTTTTTGAGTTTTAAAGTGGATCTAAACTTCTAATTCAAGTTGAACTGTGCTTTTGCATGATTTTTGTGACTTAATTATCTTTATTTAAAAATAACTCAAAAATCAACCTGAGTTATTTGAGTGATTTATGGCTTTTATCCATGCACCTCCAAAGCCCTGGATTTCTATAAAACAAGCCTCAGCTCATCTCAAAGCATCTCATATTTTTGCACAATCACGCTGGAGAATTGGAGGCTGAGGAATCAACTTGTGAATTCAAAGCTTTGTGAGATCAATTTCAATTGCATAGTTTTTATATCATAGCATAAAATTTCATAGTTTTCATATCATTGTTAGAATCTTCATTGTTAGATCATTTAGCATTCATTGCATATCAATTTTCAATAGCATTCATAGCATATCAATTTCATCTAGCATAGATTTCATATCAGATTAATCATTCTTATTGCATAGAAAAATACCAAAAATATAGATTAATTGCATTCATATTTCATATCTAGATCAATTGCATTCAAATTCTTCATTTAGGTGTCGTCTAGGTCACTGATCTCAATTACAATCTGAGAACATCAATCTCGCACCTACTAGAAGGCAGTAAATCGCTTGGTTAAATTAGATTTCAATTTTGCATGATTTTGATTATAGCTAACCTCTAATGTTTTACTGAAGTGTTGTGTTTATAGATTAGGTACAATTTTCACACACACATTTCTGGTGCCCACCGTGGGGCCTTGAGCCTCATTCTCTTCATTTTTATCTAATTTTATATATTTTTGGCGTCACTTTTTTGTCATTTTTGCGCAAACAGGAAAAATGCCGCTTACAAAAAATCTAACGCCGCTTACGAGAAATCTGATCATGCCTACAAGCAATCTATTCACACCTACGAGAAATTTGTTCACGCTTACAAGTGATCTGATCACACCTATGAGAAATTTGTCCACGCCTACGAGAAATTTGTTCACACCTACAAGCATTCTGCTTACGCCTACAAGCATTCTGCTCATGCCTACAACCATTCTGCTCATGCATGTGACAATTTCAGTCATGCATTTGACAGTTTCAGTCACGCATCTGCCAGTTTCAGTCACGCAATTGACAGTTTCAGTCATGCATCTGCCAGTTTCAGTCACGCATCTACCAGTTTCAGTCACGCCTATCAGTATTTAAATCATGCCTATGAGTATTTAAATCATGCCTGGGCACATTTCAGTCATGCCTGTGCTCATTTCAATCACGCCTATGCCTATTTTGATCACACCAGCTTTCTATTTTCTGATTTGTTTTTTTTGAAAATTTTGGCATTTTCAGAATTCGTGCCACTCTGGAAAACTGGCACCCATTTTTTTGTGAAATTTTCACATATGGAATTGAAAGTTTAAGTGTGATATATCATTGGAAAGCTCTTTGCAAGCCAAATCCAAGCATGTTGGTTTCATTTTCAAATTTTTCCATTTGATCATAGAATTTGCATATTTGTACTTTTAGATTATTGATTTCTAATGCTTACAGTTTGCTGTTGATTTGTCTTGGTTTTGTACCTTCAGACGTGTGCTAAATTCTGGATTGTAGAGCATTGGATCTAAGGTATTCTTCTCAAGCTAATAATATTTCAATTTGGATCCTAAAACAAATCTCTTATGTGTCTGGCTTGTGTGCATCTTTTCATGCTTTGATCTATTTCTACACACTTGCATAATTGATACTAGGTTGTGACCCCTTAAGGATTCATTAAGTAGTCTTAGATACTTGTGATTGATCTTGATTGCTATCTTGGGTTATTGGACTCGCTAATCCGCCGGCCCCTCATTTCTGCCCCATGGTTGCAATCTCACCGCCATAAAGGGGAGGGGTCAATAGGACAGAAGCGTTAAGTGTTCCACTCGGCAACCCTTTTGTGCTTTTAGGAACTCACTTGTTTTCTAAGTTGGGGACTCATTTTTAGCTTGTGTGAGGTGTTAAGTGTTCCACCTTGTGGACTTATCTCATATTTTCTTTAAGCATTAAGTGTTCCTCTTTCTACTTTTTGGATGCTTTTGGTAGATTTTCTTTCGGGAATATATCTGTGCTCACATAGTAATTAGGCCCTATGAACACTATTCGTGATTCTTGAGAGATTGGATTCCTAGCGAAATCTTTCTTGATGACAGAATCCTTATAGGTAGGGAGGATACTTAGTGCATTTCACATTCAACTTGGTTAGTGTGTCTTCTCTTATTGATCGACACATTCTCTCTCTGGAGAGGTTGATAGATCACGTGGGGTTGATATCACGAGCTTTGGTGAATCAAAATTGGTTAGTGCATCTTCTCTTATTGATTGATACATTCTCTCCCCAGAAAGGTTGATAGATCACGTGGAGTTGATATCAGAGACCTTGGTGGAACAAAACTTTGTCTTAGCGTGTCGGATTAATCTGCTTGCTTTGTTTGGGTTAAAAGTGAAAAGGTGTCAAAAACCTTGGATCTAGAGCCAAGTCCCCTTGTGGTATACTATTGTGAGTCACCTTTAGAGAGGGTTAACCGTAGCGGACAATCCCTTCACAGGGAAAACTGCGTTGACAGAACCTCAAGCGGTAATATCCATTTTTGCCATGGTAGTGACGGCCGCTATATAAATGTCCTTGTGGAAGAAATCTCCATGGGTATGGTTCATTGTTGGGTTGTCAGATCTCCCTAGCAGCTCTTGAAGATTAAGTTCTCGGACTGTGTCAAAACCCTGGTGCGCCGGGATTGGAGTTCACCCCTTTGAATCATAAAAGTTGCAGAGTCAAGCCATTAATAAAAACACTAGAGAGGCTAATTTTTCATTTTCAGGTATATGTGTGTTATTGCAAAGCTTTTCAGAACATACACAATTAGTACTCTCAGGGATTAGCACAATTTGGTCACTTGATTGTTCATGCGCAAGGTTGCTTTTGCCCTTGTTCATTGTTTTCAGACGTGCTTGGAATCACTTGCTTGCTATTCTGTGTGCTTGTTTATCTACTTGGCTATTAAAAATGATCAAATCTGGTATAACCTTCAAAATTTGGATAGTACAATTTGCAAACAATCCAAAACTGAAGACCTTAAATTTTGCAAAAATTGACGTAAAATCTTTTCTGGAGTCAAAAGTCATTTCAGGAAGTCAGACAGTCGTACGAGTTTTGTCAAGTGTCATTTCATTGCTACCCAACTGTCGTATGAGTTTAGCAACTGTCATTTCATAGACTACCCAGTGTCGTACGAGTCTGCAGAGTGTCATTTGGAAAAATTTGAGAGAGTTGTTAGAAATTGTCAAATTGCAAGATATCTAATGTTTCCAGCCTAGTTCCAGAATCTGTCAAAAATATCATTGTGTCAGGAACAGAGTAGTAGCTATTGAGCATTCTACCATTTTTCGAGATTGATCTTTTGAATCTGATCTAGCTTTCTGTTTGATCAATTTGAGTCCTTTTTATCTCATGTCAAAACCTTGTCATAACTATCAATCTTCAATCAATCTTCAAAAATAGACTAAGTGTTGAGAACTTGTGTCTGCTATCTTTTGGGCGATCTATCCCATACATCCAGGGCACAGTATCCTTCACCCACATCTCATCAGATCTTCAAAACTATCATAATCTTGACAAGGTTGCATCATCTGATTTTCTTGAATCAAATTGTTCTTCAATTGTCTTCGTCCTTTTCTTCTGTTTCATTCAAAGTTAATGGTGGAGATGAGAGCTTCTTCACACAAGAAATCAGAAGAAACATCTCAGAACTTACTTTTGACCAATACCCCGGGTCCAACTCTTGAACAACTCATCAAGTCAAGTATCTACGAAGACGACGGTCTCGGTAACTTTCGATTGAAAACTGGTTACATACCTCCTTTATCAACTCACAGAGGTAATCAGCAAACTCCTCCTCAATCTGTTCCAGGGAGCCCAAAAAATCCTACCATGTCTCAAGTAGGGACAAACCATGGTTCTCTAGGAGGAGGATCCCAAGGACACCATTCTCAACATAATGCCAACCAAGAACCTACACCCTCTGAAATCCATCGATGTCAGAATGACGATGAATTCAAAAGAATGATGAGGCATTTCTTGAAAGTGGATAGAGAGGCATACTTTTTACAATTAGCCCAGGAAGGAGCTAAACTTCCTCCTCACTTCAATGTCAAAGATATCATCACACATGAGGAAGAAACTCCACTCACATCTATGACAAGACAGATGCATGCTATGCAAGTTGAACTTAACAATCTTAAGAAAGAGAAGGAACCTAAGGAGCTCTCCATGGAGACAAAAACTTGTATATGCCACCATTTCCAAAGAAAGTGGAGATACCAAAGTATGACAAATATGATGGACACTCTAATCCTCAAGATCATGTCAGAGAGTTTTGTACGCACTCCATGGAAATCATGCACGAACCGACCTATCTGATGCATCTTTTTCCTAGATCCTTGGGAGGAGCATCCATTCAATGGTTTTCGAGATTACCTTCTACGATCAAAACTTTTGAGGAATTGATTAAATTGTTTTATCAACAATATTCCTACAACATTCAACATCTGATTACCATGATCGATATCTGTAACCTCAAGCAATATCCAGGGGAATCATTCCTAACTTTTCTCAAGAGGTGGCGAAAGAAGTTTTCTCTATATGCTAGACCAATTCCCGAAATGGAGAAACTTGAAATCTTTATCAATAACCTTGTTCCAGAGCTCAACTATCCATTACAAATGCAAGATCATGTATCTTTTGATAAAATGGTGGATAATGCAATCAAGATTGAGAAAGTACTTGTCAAGAAAGGAGAAATCACACTTCAAAAGGACAAGTCTGAATCTGGATCTAGCTCAAAAGATAAAAACAAGAGCTGGAATAGAAACAAAAGTATCGCCTCTGATGGTGTTGTTGACACTATCCGCACCCCATCAAAGGCACCAGCCTACAATCTCACCCTTGCCACCAAAGCCATTGAAGCTTTAGAGAAAAAATCTACTAAACCATCTCCAAAGAAGCCATTCAAATGATGGGATAATAAACGAAAGTTTACTCCCCTGGGAGAATCTTTGGAATCTGCCTTGAGAACCCTGATAGCTGATAACATGATCTCTTTACCACCAATTCGAAACCCTGATCTGGATCCAAAACCATATTGGTGGAAAGATAATGAATTATGTGCTTTCCATCGGACTAAAGGCCACAAAACAAATGGATGCTTCCACTTGAAGCATACTATTCAAGACTTGATAGATCAAGGGGACAACACGATCGATAATCCTACCAGCAATAATGATCACACAGCATTTATAGAATCATTTCCACAACATGGCAAGGGATTTTCCACTTCTCATCCTAACATGGGGGCAAAAGTCAACTACGCTTACCTTGGAAACAATGCTGTCATCAATATGGTTGAGCCATGTCTCTCTGAGAGCTACAATGTCATCACAATTGTGCGAAGAGACCGAAATCATTCCTCAACTAATGCAGTTACCAGATCACAAGCTCAGGCTCATCTGAAAGGACAAACACCAAGTTCATCTAATGTCCCTAAGATACCTTTCAATCTCACATCTGCTTCTAAATAGAAGGCTGCCTTGAAATCTTCCAATCCAAAGGTTACAAGACCTACATCTTATAGCGTCGTCCAACAACTCCAGCATACCAATGCCAAAATCTCTATGTTTGAGTTACTTCAAATATCTCCAGCTCACAGAGATATCCTAGACAAAGCTTTGCTTGGCTCTAATGTTCCTGATGATCTAGATCTAGACAGGTTCCAAACTATGGCTGGTCATCTAACATCTCTGCAATATATCTCCTTTTTAGAAGAAGATGACAACTCCCTAAGTCACCCACATAATCAGTCATTGCACATAGAAGTCTTGATCCAGAACCGTCGAGTCAAACGTGTGTTGATAGATGGGGGCACAGGCCTCAAAATTTGTTCTTACAACTTAATCACACAGTTGGGATTCTCAGAGATGGCTATTGATCCTCGAAAGAAGATCACTATAAAGGGCTATGATGAATAGGAAAGATCTTCTAAAGGCACCATTGTCTTACCCATTTGAGTGGGTCCGGTCATCAAAGATACCACATGTCAGGTGCTTGATCTACCATTGGCTTACAATATCCTTCTAGGGAGACCCTGGATCCATGAAATGCAAGCCATTCCTTCTACATACCATCAATGCTTGAAATTTCCCTATGAAGGGGTAGAAGTTACTATCCCAGCAGATCTGAGTACAACTTGCAATACATTGAAGGAAAGTGCCGATAAGCTTATTCCCAATAACAGAGAATCTTCCATCAAGCAACAAAATGTGGCTTCCACATCCAAGATGGAAGACATTGCTAAAGAGATCAATATCAAAGAAAATGGGATGGGAGAATACACTATAGAGCCAGTCTTGTCTCTGACATCTCTCCCAATCTCACCTAAGTCGTATGGACAATCCTTGAAGTAGTCTAAATCAGAACCTAAGGAACCTATGGAAGCATACAAAAGAAATTTTGTGGCGGAGCAAGTATCCAAACAAGAATTTGAGGAGGATGAAGCTGTGCTTGCATGGCTATACAAAGAGGATTCTGAATCTAAAATTGTCCAACCTAGTGAATCTATAGCACCTACAATCCCTTCTAATTCGTATGGTCCAGGGAACAAATTAATAGCTAAGATGGGATATTCCGGTCAAGGACCTCTAGGAATCAGAGGAAAGGGTCTTGTGACACCCATTCCACATACTGGTAGAACAAACAAAGATACTGTAGGCTTAGGCTTTACAAAGAGACCTTATCATCTCAAAGGTGGTTGTTCTCATGTCATAGAACAAATTGCACCAAGAGAACCCCTTCTCAAGAAAGAAGAGACAGAACCCTCAGATGATGATTCAAATAGTTCAGAACTCATCCCCTTTGAAAAATTGCCTAAAGAGATCAAAGATCTTCTTGATGATAAAGATGATCCTATCAAAAGAATTAATGTAGTAGAAACACAAGAACCTATTGTAGCGCAAGAGATGGTTGCACCACAAGAACTAGCCAATCTCAAAGGTGATCAAACTGATCCAGAAGTAGAGAGTAGTTATTCTGACACTGATTCCCATGAATATGAATTCAAGTCAGAGACTGAGGGTAATCCTTCTTGGGGTATTCATCCTGATTTCACACATTTTCTAAGATTTCCTAGAGATCCTGAATCAGAAGCTGAGTCAAATGACTATGAATGGGGTGCCATTCTAGAAGAAGATGAGCTTATAACAGAGAAATATATTAATGTTATTCACCAATATGTATCTCAACCCAATGTAGGTCTAGAGCAAAACAATGAACTTAACGTGTCTGATCCACCTATGGCTGAAGAGGACTCCCATGATGATGTTGAGCCTATTCATGAATTGAACATTTTGAGCTGTAATATCACCTTTGAACTTGAGCGTCAGGTTATGACCAATGATGACATATCCACATCTGTGAACACCATATCCCAAGCCTTTCCTACTTTAACTATTCAACACCCTGATCTTATTGACTGAACTTCCACGAACCCGAGCCATGGTATCTACACCTTTCCAAGTGACTATGCCCTTGCTTGTTACCTCAATATAGTCGAGCCTATGAGGACTTCCATCAGCAAACTGAGCGTCAGCATGACCGAGTCAGACATCAAATATCTTAGTCAAAAAAATAAAATAAAAAGAAAATGAGTTCTGAGGGTGAAAACCATTTTGTGGCAGTCTCAGAACCTATAAAAGTAAAAAGAAAAGACGTATCTGAAGGTGAAAACCTCTTTGAGGCACCTAAGGATGAGATATTTGATGTCCTTCTGAGTCATTTACAGGATAGATCTCCAGTTCTGATTGAGCCCACTCAATCCATCAATTTGGGTACAACAGAGGAACCACAATTGGTACATGTAGCACAATCTCTATCAGAAGAAGAGAAATAGAAATTCACTACATTCTTATCAGAAAAAGATATCAATTTTGCATGGAAATATTCAGATATGCCAGGATTGGATCCCAATCTCATTATGCACCATCTATCCATTGCTCCTGGGGTAAAACCGGTCAAACAGAAATTGAGAAAGATGCATCCTCATGTGGCACTCTTAGTCAAAGCAGAACTAGAAAAACTCCTCAAAGCTGGATTCATCCGGGTCATAGACTATGCTGAGTGGATCTCTAACATTGTACCTATTTCAAAACCAGATGGTTCAATCAGAGTGTGCACGGACTTTAGAGATGTGAACAGAGCATGCCCTAAGGATGACTTTCCACTACCTAACATTGATATGATAGTGGACATGACTGTAGGCTATGAAATGTATTCCCTTATGGATGGTTTTTCTGGATACAACCAAATCAAAATTGCTCCAGAAGACCAAGAGAAAACTGCATTCACATGTGTGTGGGGAACCTTCTGTTGGAATGTTATGCCATTCGGACTCAAAAATGCTAGAGCTACATATCAAAGAGCAATGACATCTATTTTTCATAATATGATGCATAAAACAATGGAGGATTACGTGGATGATACCTTGGCAAAATCCATGATTAGAACTGAACATCTAACAGACTTGAGCATGATCCTAGATAGAATGGAACAGTTTAGTCTCCGACTAAATCCTAAGAAGTGTGCTTTTGGTGTCACTTCTGGAAAGCTCTTAGGATACATAGTTTCAAAGAAAGGCATTGAGGTCGATCCAGCTAAGGTGAAAGCTATCATAGAGATGCAACCTCCCAAGAATATCAGTCAAATGCAAACTTTGAAAGGGAGAGTACAGTCCATCAGAAGATTCATATCACAGTTAGCTGACATATCACAACCTTTCACAAAGACATTACATAAAGGTGTGACCTTTGCATGGAATGAAGACTGTGCAAAGAATTTTGATCATATCAAGAATTATCTCTCGAATCCTCCTATCTTAATGCCTCCTATTCATGGGAAGCCATTAATATTATATGTCTCCATAACAGATACATCACTAGGGGCATTGCTAGCACAGCATGATGAGAACAAAAAGGAAAGAGCCATCTACTATATAAGCAGAACATTGGTGGCGTACGAAAAGAACTATTCTATGATTGAGAAAGCTTGTCTCGCTGTGATCTTTGCATCACAAAAACTGAGACATTACATGTTAGCTCATACCACTCATTTGGTAGCTAAGATTGATCCACTGAAGTACCTACTAAGAAAAGCTGCCCTCATAGGTAGACTAGCTAAATGGGTCATGCTCTTGAGTGAATTTGACATTGAATATGTTGAAAGAAAAGCTATCAAAGGACAGGTCATTGCTGATCAATTAGCTGAAGCACCATTGTTTGATGATACACCCATGCAAATGGAATTTCCTGATTCCTCTATCATGCACTTCTCTTCTAGAGAATGGCAGTTATTCTTTGATGGCTCCTACACACAAAATGGATTTGGAGCAGGCATATTGTTCATCACTCCTCAAGGATACTCGATACCCAAAGCATTCAGACTAAAGTTTCCTTGCACAAACAATATTGCTGAATATGAGGCACTTCTTAATGGTATGAAAATGGCAATACAGTGGAGAGTTACAGAGATGCACATACATGGAGACTCACAATTGGTTATCCACCAAGTCAATGATGTGTACCAAACCAAAGATGAAAAGCTCATTCCTTACAAGAGAATGGTAGATGATTTAAAGAAATACTTCATCTCTATCACATTTGAGCAAATACCCAGAACGGAGAATAAGGCTACCGATGCAATGGCGACACTATCTACTCTCTTACAGCAGCCCGAACATGAGCTACGCTATGAGTTCCTGGTGGAAACCCTATCCTATCCTGCATATGACTCCCCTGAAACCCACATGATCTTCACCATTGTAGGTTATGATTCATCCCGCTACAAAAATCTATTCTCCTATCTCCACGACCAAATCATCCCTGAGTCCTTTAACCGTTTTGAGAAATGAAACCTTATCCGATCCGCATCCCGATATGTCATCATTGGTAATGATCTGTACAAATGAGGTCTAAATGGTACACTGCTTAGATGTTTAGAATGGGAAGAGTCTCAATGTGCATTAGAGGAATTCCACGAGGGTATATGTGGGTTGCACTCAAATGGTTTAACGTTAGCTCAAAAACTTATTAGGGCTGGGTACTATTGGCCTGAAATGGAGAAAGAGGCTATTAAATTTGCTAAAAACTGTCAACAGTGTCAAGTACATGGCAACTTGATTCATGCTCCAGGGAGAGATCTGATTCCCTTTACTACACAATGGCCTTTTCAACAATGGGCATTTGATCTCATAGGTGCTATCCATCCGCACTCTTCCAATGGACATACCCATATAATCACAGCTATAAATTATTTTACAAAATGGGTAGAAGCAGTTCCTCTAACACAAGCAACAGGGAAACAGATCTCTATGTTCATCCTGAACTACATCATTTGCAGATATGGGATCCCTCATTCCATAGTCACAGATAATGGGGGACAATTCAAAAACAAGGACCTAGATGACTTATGTGCCAAATTCAAGATTACTCAACATTGGTCATCTATCTACTATCCTCAAGGGAATGGACAAGCTGAAGCTTCAAACAAAAATCTCTTGAAAATCTTACACAGAACAGTGAATAAAATAGGAAGAGACTGGCATCTCATGATCAATCCAGCTCTCTGGGCCTATAGAACTAGTATCAGAACACCTACTGGGGCTACACCATTCGCTTTAGTTTATGGGTCTGAAGTAGTACTACCTATTAAGGTTGAAATCCCATCACTCAGAATCAAAATGCATGGACTTGTCACCGACGATGACTACAGAGTGTCTAGGTTACAAGAACTGGAACTACTAGATGAGCGCAGACAAGCAGCGTATGATCATCTCAGAGTATATCAGAAGAGAATGTCTAGAGGCTACAACAAGAAAGTCAGACATAGAGAATTCCAGATTGGTGATCTAGTCTTGAGAGAAAATCCTAAAAATCAATCCCATTGAGAATGCAAGGGGAAGTTCAAACCCAACTGGCTGGGTCCCTTTGTCATCACTGCTACTTTTGGCTCTGGTGCCTATCAATTCTCAATGACTGAAGGAGAACAGCTCCAAGAACCAATCAACATTCTCCATCTATAGAAATTCTACGCCTAAGGCATTCAGTGCTTCGTAAATGTCCTAAAAAAATCTTAAAAATCAGAAAAAGTCCTGAAAAAATGAACATCTTGGTGAAAACATAGCAATAGGCGCCTTGATGATTCACAAAAAAAATGAAAAAAATATCAAAAGTACAAAAAAATTGAAAAAATGAAAAATACAAAAAAAAATGAAAAAAAAGAAAAAGTGCCTTGGTGAAAACCTGGAAACAGGTGCCTTGGTAGCAAAAATAGAATCTCTGTCAAGATGGTGAAAACCCGGCAAACGGGTGCCACTTGTTCCAAATGCTCCATCTATCAGCACAATCTTGGTCTTTCCCAACTTTCAGTCTTGCTTTAGTTTGTACATATCTCTCGGTTTGTTTCTGCATTTTCAGTTTTCAATAAGTCAGTTTGTACACCAATCAGCTTGAGCGTCTGTATCCTATCAATGTTCAAACTTGGGGGCAATCAATGTCATATCCTATGGCCTCCAATGTATCTTAGACGTGTCCTATCTAGTCAAAATCCTTTAAAGCTTCATGTGAGTCAGTCAGTCAGTCTCATCTCCAGAAAGGATTTTGCATCTATAACAACGCAATTAAACTCAAACTGAAAACAATATGTGCTTCATGCTCTTATCTCCTTGTATGCTTACTGATTCGCATTGAGATTTTTGCATATTGTGTCCCTTCAAGCTCTTCGATGATGTCCTTTATAGGATTTAGAGAGTGATGACTGGGGGCATAATATTTTCTTTGTCTTCTGCTTGTATGTGAAAATCTAACAACTTTGGAAATTCCAGATTGAAATGGTGTCCAACTATAAGAGCCTCTATCTCAAATTGGATGGCCATGCGTACCTCGACCATTGATACCCAGACAATTCAAGGAAGTTTGATCTAACTATTTTCTTTTTGAGTAAGTTCTTTCTCCTACTGTGGAACGCAATCTTGCCTAAGGATGTGAATGATAAAGGGTCACTACGGGTAATTCACATTGGATTTAGAATGATCTCTTGACTGTTTGATGTGTTTGCAATGCAAGGCGTATTCAGGTCATCACGACGTTTATGTTTTGATACTTATACAAATTGCTATATCAAAATGGACATGATATTCAGGTCATCCTGGCATTTATGCCTTGGTACTTATATCGAATCCGACATTCCAAAAATAAAATCAATATTCATATATCCATGGTTGTTGACCAGTGGGTGTTGTATTGATTCTTGCGCATACAAATTGATATTCATATGTCTATGGTTTCATAGCTAGTGGGCATTGTATTGATTTATCCAATTACCTAAAAGTTCAATGATGATAACAAATCGGCATATGATCAGTGACTAGGTCCTCGGTCTTAGGTTGCATTTCATTTTGCATGTTGCATGATCTCACAATGGCTAAACAAACTTCAATGCTTAAATGATTCTTCAAATCGCATCTTCAAGTCTAACAAGAGCTGAATCTCACATGAAGGTTCCTCCAACGAAATAGCAAGTCGAATCCTTTTTCGGGATCAAAATCAAAATCTGAGATCATTTATCTTATTCACTGCTTGCATAATCAACCTTCCATCATCACAAAAATCTAAAATTCAACTTAACTGATTATCTTACATCAAACTATCAAAAATTCAACTTGGTCAACCATGGTCAACTCATGGTCAAACCTAGTCAACCTTGGTCTCTAGGACCTCTAAACGATGCAGAATGTGCTCTTGAACGTGTATAACCACTTTTCCAATCAATTAACATGCTTCTAAACTATCAACGTTGACTTTTCTTGTCAGATTTCAATTTTAATCCCGAAGGGGGCATGGTATTGCACATCAATTCAAAGTCTATAAATCAAAATTCTATCGATCAAGTCTATCAATATCTTTCATCAGTGATCAAGACAAACAATCATGTCTAGTTACTGATTCATCAAAAGTCCTCATCGCTCAAGGAAAATCTATCATCACTTGGGGCATATCAGATTTGTCGATCCATATCAATCTCGTATTCACCTAATCTTGTAAACTATATCAGTTTTTGCAACCATCGAATCATAATGTTCTTTCCCTGGTTCTTCGGCAACTGAAGGGTTCGGATGTGATACCTACTAGTTCTGCTAAGACAATCGAGTCTAGAACGGGTCACTCACTTCTTATCAATCCTAAGGTTCAGAATCAGGCATTTTGACACTTTTTCGCAATCATAGGTTCATCGCTGCTACAGTGAACATTATCTCTGGTCATTTAGGACCTCCTATCTCAATATCTCTCAATCGGTTTCTATCTTGAGATCGGTTTATCTTTTGAATCAGATTCATATCTCTATCAAACATAGACTTTCTTTGAACCACTGCGCTTCACACAGTAATTCAAAGAGGGGCAAAATGTAATACCCCAAAAATGGGCTATAAGTTCATTAACCTCCTACATCTACAAATCGAATGAAATCGACATCAAAGTCCTAATCTAAGGCACATCTAAACATTATCAAATCCTAATTGATTATCTTAAAATTCTGCATCAGGGAATACTCCTAGCAATATTCCTAATCATCATAATTATCTTTAATTTTATAATTATTTGGTAATAAATCACATTTATCCTAAAGTTTGATTAATTGAATATTTTTATATTTAATTAATTAGATTTAATATTTGCCACTTAATTGTGTAATTAAATTTAATTCTATCTATTATTAATTGTATTATTTAATTTTGACAATAAATCTAATATCATATGAATAATTGATTAAATTCTTATTTAATTAATTAAAGCAAATTGTCATTATTTAATAATATAATTTTTAATAAAAGTTTGGTAAAATAGTTAATTAACCCATAAATTAATTATTTTATTTCAAAAAGCAGTTAAGTTGAGAATAAATCACTTTATTTATTTATTAAATCATAATTATCCATGTGCACATTCAAGGACCAGTTAAACTCAAAATTGGAAAATCAATGCAAGTTGTTAGCTTTTTGAAACTCAACATCTTTTTGAGTTTTAAAGTGGATCTAAACTTCTAATTCAAGTTGAACTGTGCTTTTGCATGATTTTTGTGACTTAATTATCTTTATTTAAAAATAACTCAAAAATCAACCTGAGTTATTTGAGTGATTTATGGCTTTTATCCATGCACCTCCAAAGCCCTGGATTTTTATAAAACAAGCCTCAGCTCATCTCAAAGCATCTCATATTTTTGCACAATCACGCTGGAGAATTGGAGGCTGAGGAATCAACTTGCGAATTCAAAGCTTTGTGAGATCAATTTCAATTGCATAGTTTTTATATCATAGCATAAAATTTCATAGTTTTCATATCATTGTTAGAATCTTCATTGTTAGATCATTTAGCATTCATTGCATATCAATTTTCAATAGCATTCATAGCATATCAATTTCATCTAGCATAGATTTCATATCAGATTAATCATTCTTATTGCATAGAAAAATACCAAAAATATAGATTAATTGCATTCATATTTCATATCTAGATCAATTGCATTCAAATCCTTCATTTAGGTGTCGTCTAGGTCACTTATCTTGATTACAATCTGAGAACATCAATCTCGCACCTACTAGAAGGTAGTAAATCGCTTGGTTAAATTAGATTTCAATTTTGCACGATTTTGATTATAGCTAACCTCTAATGTTTTACTGAAGTGTTATGTTTACAGATCAGGTACAATTTTCACACACACACCGAGTACTAAATGGGAAGAGTATTTCATTCAAGAAGGTATGTTGTTTAAAGGTATTCATTTGTGTATATCAAGAGGATAAATGAGAACTAATTTGATAAAAGAGAAACAATCCATGAAGGACAAGGATAACAATTGGATCTTGCAATATCTTAAAGATTAGATTGTTTGTCTGATATTGTAATAGAAAAGCTAGTGGTTTGCATGCTTGGAGACAAGGAGATTTTTTGGTGGCTTGTGAGCTCAATTTTAGATCTACCTTACTATTTCCACCAGTTGTTGGTGTGCTTCAGAGCTAGACTAGCTAGGAGGTTATATAAATATTGTTGTAAGTGATTGTATTTGGCCCTAACCCAAAAGGCCTTACAATCGGGCATGTTGAATGAAATTCTATGATCTACTTTAACTTTCTCTATAATCTTCAATTCCACAGCATCACAGAGATCTGTAGTTTCCCTAGGGTCCAATCTTCTCAAAGGAATCCTTCAAGATCTTTGAAAACCCAAGACAATAAATCACAAACACAAGGTCCTGGTGCAAACTGCCTCAACTCAGCGATCGATTTACACACTAAAGAACTTCAAGCTCTAATTTTTCTAAGTTGTGGAGAAAGTGCAGAGCACCTAATCAAGATCAACTAAGTACTAAATGGGAAGACTATTTCATTCAAGAAGGTATTTTGTTTAAGGTATTCAGTTGTGTATGCCGAGAGGATCAATGAGAACTAATTTGATAAAAGAGAAACATAGTAGTGGTTTGGCTGGACATTTTGGTATTGACAAATTGAATTTTCTTAAGGAGAAATACTTTTGGCCATAGTTGTTATAAGGATGTTCATAAATTTGTGAAAAGTTGTGGAATTTATCATGTTGCAAAGGGATTAAGTCAGAATATTGGATTGTATATACCGATTTTTGTTCCTGAGAAACCTTGGATTGATATCAGTATGGATTTTGTTCTTGGCTTACTGAAGACAGTAAGAGGTAATGATTCTATATTTGTTGTTGTGGATAGATTTTCTAAGATGGCACATTTTATACCCTATAGAAAGACATCAGATGCAGTGCACATAGAAGATATTTTCTTCAAGGAAATTTTTAGATTGCATGGATTAACGAGTATCATCTCTGACCGAGACAGTAAATTTGTTGGATACTTTTGGAAGACTATTTGGATAAAGTTGGGCACCAAGTTGAGGTATAGTTTTATATTTCACCCACAGACTGATGGACAAATAGAGGTTGTGAATAGAAGTTTGGGTAATCTTTTGAGATGTTTAGTTGGAGATACATCAAGTAATTGGGATTCTATTTTGGCATAAGCAGAGTTTTCATAAAATAATTCAGTGAGCTGGAGTATTGGAAAAATACCTTTTGATATTGTAAATGGAATACAACTGAGAGGTATATAAGATTTGAAGGATATTGCTAGTGAAGAAAAGAGAACTGATGAAGGAGTAAAGTTTTTTGAGTTTGTGAAGACATTGCATGAAGAAGTGAAACATAAGTTGGAGAAAAGTAATCAAAAATACAAAGACAGAGATGATAGATCAAGAAGACATAAGACTTTCACAATTGGGGATGAAGTAATGGTACACTTGAAGAAAGGTAAATTTCCTGTTGGAACATACGGGAAGCTGAAAATGAAGAAATTTGGTCCTTGTAGGATATTGAGGATATTTGACAGTGGAAATTCTTATGAGGTTGAGTTACCTGATGACATGGATATATCACCTATATTCAACATTGCATATTTGTATGAGTACCATGAATCGGATGAAGAAATGGCAGTACTGAATGATTATCCTAAGAGACAAAAAGAAGAAGTTGAGCATATATTGGAACAAAGAGTTGGTAGAAGCACAAGAGGAAAATAGTATATGGAATATCTAGTAAAGTGGAAGAACAGACCGATTGAAGACAGTTCATGGATTTCACAATCTAAGTTGGATTCAGCTCAGGTTGTACATTCTACATGATTCAGAGAATCATTTCAAACAACCTCAGGTGTCTGATGTAGGAGCATCTCAGGTCCTTGGAAATCATGTGTCACCAAAAACAAGTTTGAGTTTTCTATTTTTCTTGGTTCCTTCTTTGACCAAGTTGGCTCGATAGTTGCTCAGGTTCCTTCTTTAACCAAGTTGGTTAGTTAATTCCCTGGCACTCGGTTATCATTGCTTACTGAGTTGTTTGTTTTAATTTTTTGTTGAGTTTGACTTGTGCATTTAATTGTGGTCATGGATTTACTATTGGTATCAATCATTGGGAAGTGTGTGGACCTAGATCTGGTCATTCCTTCCATTAATGGTGGATCCGAAGGCCGACTTGTTTCGGTAGCCTCTTCTATATAATGTATTTATTGGTTGTAGTCTAGGACATCTACTAAGAGCTAGAAGATTAATGGTATCAGTTAGTAGTTGAAGATAATTTCTAAATCCTCACATGTTGGAGGACTGTTGTAAATGAATTATAATATTTGGCCCTAACTAGGAAGGCCTTACAGCCTGGTATGTATGAATCAATTTGATGAATAAAAGGATTTATTCTGCATTCTCTCTCTCACTTGTTGTTTTATTGCTTCTAATGCAGTCGAGGATGGAGGATCCAATTAAGGACTATCCAAACTTGCAGCCAAACTACAACATAGTAGAATTACACAATAATAACACTAGATCTGAAAGAGAACTGAAATCTTTATTCATAAATTCACTGATTACATGCAATGTTTCAGGCTATAAGGCCTTCTCAGTTATGGCCAAATATAAACAAGAAGTAAATTCTAAGAGATCAACAAGATCCGGTCTGATTCTAGCTAATCCAGTCCTGAAATAATTAGCAACTGATGGAAACCCTAAGGCATATCTGAACTTGTACTCACAAGCCACCAAGCAATCTCCTTGTCTCCAAGCCTCAACAACTAGCTCTATTATCACAAACTATCAAAGATCAATCTGATCTGCAAGATCTCGTAGGATCTTTTCCACAACTTCACTTATATCTCTTCACAGGCTTCTATTGTCAAAACTCCCAATCTGAATCCCTAAACAACTACCCAAACATCCTATAAATACTAATCATCAGCCACCAGTCGACTGGATGAAATAATTAACTCTTACAAACAAATGTTAAATGCAATACAAGTCATCTCTCAAATAGCCTTACAATTATTAAATTCAACATGTCAGCCTGTAACAACAGCTACCAACAATAAATGCACCAAGTCGGCCAAGCAAATCTTCAAGAACACCAGTCGATAAGACCATTTATCGAGCAGTAGAGAAATAACCAAGCACCGATGAGCCGACCATGCCAAGAATCATCGAGCAATGGAGTTATCACCAAGCGCTAGGATAACTAACACCTTCAGTTACTGAGTTTTCTTCAAAGACCGAGCACCCTGGTAAACACTGTAACTAAGAAACCATACTCCAAGACCAAGAAAATACTTTACCAACTAAGATCAAAACTACCAATCTACCTTTCAAAAAATATATATTTTTGGGTGATACAAGATTGCCAAGAATCCTAGGATGCTCCTGCATCAGACACCCCAGGTAAAGAAGATTTTCTCATAAGGAAATCAGGAACGTCTTAAGGGAATCAGAATAGGTATGCCATATCTATTCTTAACACATATCTCCTCTTGTCCTTCATTACAAGTTGTCTTCACTTCATCCATTGTCCCCCATAGCAAGTTTTTCTGCTTCCCACTTTTCTTATCTTTCCTGTCTACAACTGATAACAACTGACTTAGACCATCCCTCCCAATGCTGATCACATTAGTACCTTGGTAAATCCCATCCTCTCTGGACCCCTCAATCAACTAGGTATCATTTGCATCTCTTTGTGTCATCAACATCATTATCTATTGTACTATTTCTATCAGAAAGACCATCTGCCTCTTAATCTCAAAAAACTCTTTAGATATATCATTTGCCTTTTCTTTCAAACTAGACTTTGTAGGAATAGGTTCATCAACCCTGTGCTCCTGAGGTTTGTCACGGTCACGTGAACAACACCTGACAACTCCACATTCCTTAGTCCATGTATCATGTAAAGGTAACATCTTATGCCTAGATCCTTCATGCCTAACCACATCGGTGTTTGCATGACCATCAAACAAAACATTTCTATCAAATTGCCAAGGCCTCCCGAGCAACAGATGACAAGCATCCATAGGCAATACATCACATAGTATTTCATCATGATAAGATCCAATCTAAAAATTAACCAAGCATTGGTCTTCAATCCTAACCTTAGACACATCTTGTATCCAACTAATCTGATAAGGATTAGGATGCTTCTTTCTTTCCAAATTCAATTTAGTAACCATCTCTTCTAAAAAAAAGTTTTTAGAATTACCACCATCAACTATGACATTACATTCCTTGTCCTTGCACTTACATCTAGTTCTGAACAAATTTCTTCTTTGTACTGGTTCATGGACACATGCAGCTAACGTCCTAGTGATAAGAAACTCACCTTTTTCTGCAACATTCACTATGTCTTCTTTAGCAGTTAGTGCAACTCTTCTCTTAGGACATTGAAAAATTCTATGACCCTCTTCACCACATTGATAACAAGTACCAATGAACTCATTTATCCACCTTCCTCTCTATCCAGTATTGAAATTCTTAGTGACTTGACCACTACCAGATCCTACATAAGCCTTCTTAGGATTCTCTACCACATTACTTTCAGCAACTATTTTGCCAGTCTTACCACCTTTATTCCTATTGTTTTTTCTTCCTTCAAACTTCTTATTCAGCTTCTCTTCAATCTTTAATGCCATCTAATAAGCATCTACTATTGTTGTCATCTGAATAGTAAGTAACTCTTCTTGAATACTAGGTCTTAAACCATAAACATACCTAGCAACCTTCTCTTTATTAGCTTCAGAATGACCAGTCCTAATCAGGATTTTGTAAAACTCCTCAATGTACTCCTCCACTAATTTGTTGGTCTGCTTCAAGGCTTGCATCTTCTTAAACATGTCTAACTCATAATGCACTGGAATGAATTGCTTCTTCAACTTGTCAACCATTTGGTTCCATCTAGTGATCTTTTCCTTTCCTCTCCTACTTCTTTCCAACTAAACTTCTCTCCACCAAATATTTGCATGACCCTTCAGTTTAGTCTTTGAAAATCTAACTCTATCAGGATCTTCTATTTCTTCATACTCAAAGTACTCATCTATCTCATTGATCCAATCAATCAACTCTTCTAGTCTAAGGCTTCCAGAAAATGTAGAAACTTCAATCTTAGGTCTTTTCCCAATTTTAGACTTAGCCTTCAGGATTTGATTTTCTTCTAGATCCCTAGCTTCTTCTAGAGCTTCTTCAAAATGATCTTCTTCCTCAGATTCATCATCACTATCTTCTTTCAATGTAGTCTTCTTTCTCAATTCCTCTTGTAGATCTTGCACTTGTTTCTGCAAAGCTCTAAAATCATCAAGAATGAATTCTCCAACAGGTTCTTCCTCTGAGATCTCTCAAGCTCTCCTCGGAGGCATCTTCAATCCAAGGTCCTATTGCAAACTATCTCTCCTTTGGTGATCTGTTGACACATTCAAGATCAAGTCACTTTGATACCACTTAATGCAGTCAAGGATGGAGGATCCAATTAAGGACTATCCAAACTTGCATCCAAACCACAACACAATGGAATTACACAACAATAACACTAGATCTAAAAGAGAACTAAAATCTTTATTCATAAATTCACTGATTACATGTAATGTGTTGGGCTGTAAGGTCTTCCTGGTTATGGCCAAATATAAACAAGAAGTAAATTTTGAGAGATCAACAAGATCCGGTTTGATTCCAGCTAGTACAGTCCTGAAACAATCAACAACTGATGGAAACCCTAAGGTAGATCTGAACTTGTGATCACAAGCCACCAAGCAATCTCCTTGTCTCCAATCCTCAACCACTAGCTCTATTATCACAAACTATTAGAGATCAATCTGATCTGCAAGATCTCATAGGATCTTTTTCACAACTTCACTTCTATCTCTTCCCAGCCTTCTATTTTCAGAACTCCCAATCTGAATCCCTAAACAACTACCCAAACATCTTATAAATACTAATCATTAGCCACAAGTCAGTTGGATGAAATAATTAACTCTTACAAACAAATATTAAATGCAATACAAGTTGGCTCTCAAATAGCCTTACAATTATTAAATTCAACATGTCAACCTGTAACAACAGCTACCAACAATAAATGCACCAAGTCGGCCAAGCAAATCTTCAAGAACACTAGTTGGTAAGATCGTTTACCGAGCAGTAGAGAAATAACCGAGCACCAGTGAACCGACCACACCAAGCATCACTGAGCAATGCAGTTATCGCTAAGCGCCAAGAGAACCAACGCCTTCAGTTATCGAGTGTTCTTTAGAGACTGAGAACCCCGGTAAACACTGTAACCAAGCGACCATAGTCCAAGACTGAGAAAATACTTCACCAACTAAGATCAAAACTACCAATCTATCTTTCAAAACAAACATATTTTTGGGTGATACAGGATTGCCAAGAATCCTAGGATCCTCCTACATCAACTTCCGTGTGTGATCTCTGAAAGGTGGATTTGGATTAGGGTGTGCCTTTGGCCCCTCTTCCCAACCTGCCTTGCGTGATCTACATTAACTGTATGATGGAATCTATAGTTCCAAACATGGGGGATAATCTAGGGATCCTATTATAAACATCCCTAATCCTCCTCAACTGATTCAAATTATCCCCTATAAGGTATTGTAATGGTCGAGGGTTTTGAGGTTGTCGGTCTCCAGGCTGTGGATTATCGAGGGTTGAGTTTCCAGGGTTGGGATTATTTGTATTATCTACCATACTTGATTAAAATGAACATTCATATAAATAAAATGAATTTCAAAAACTACTGGCAATTTCTAATTGAAAAAGCCTAGTTTTCATCTCAAAATTGAAAATAAAACTTGAAAACTTAAAAAAAATGGTAAAAAATGACTAGCAACATACTAAGATGTGCATTTGGTACCAAAAAAACACCTCTTAGGATCTGATATTGGATCCCCTTCTGATATCAATTATGAAATGCCACTCTTCACACTGAAGTTGTGGGTTAAAATGGTCAGTGAAGTTGTGGGTTAAAATGGTCAGTGAATTTGGGTTTTTTTTGTTTATAACACAGGAAATCTGATATCAGACCTATATCCAATATCAAATATGAATAAATAAAATATTTTCATAAGGCCACATGCCATACATAAGTTGTATATATTTTATAATGTAAAATTATTATTATATTATATAATATAAAATATAATATATTATATCATATATTATATAATATATTAAAAAATATATTATATAATATAATATATCAATATATTATATAATATAATATATCATATATTATATTATATTATATTATATTATATTATATATATTATATTATATATATTATGTAATATAATATATTATATTATATATTACATTATATATTATATAATATATAATATAATATATTATATTATATATTATATAATATATTATATATTATATTACATAATATATATATAATATAATATAATATATCTATTATTTTATAATGTATAATATAAAACTATTATTATATTATATTTAAAATAATTGCACAAGTATTCGATATCGGTACCGATATTTTTTGCACTTCATATCCACTATTGGATATGTATTTGATATTGGATACCAACTTTGCTTAGGTGTTTGCACTTTGGACAAGTGTACTGACACCCAGGCCTAGCAAAAAGTCAACATATGTTTTTTGAGTTTTTAAGGGGATGAAAAATGCTTTTTATCGCATCACCACTTTTTGGCCCCCATGATCCTGCACTAACCCGTATGTGTGTGTGTGTGTGTGTGGTTTTAAAATGATTAGAGGAATAGAAAAATAAAATAAGTTCTAGGAGAGTGTGAAATTGGACTCATTAATTAAAGGAGTACAATTTACAATGCTACAATTTGCTAAGTTAGTTTTCCTTATATCTTAGGTGTCACATTCTAGAAGCTAGTTATAATGGGGGCCATGTCTCATTATTTACTTTTTAGTCGTTAGGCATTTAATATTTCCTTTAGGCATTTATCATTTTACATTGACCATTTAATGTTTGTATCAAGGGTAGTTGTCATACCTCGCCACACATTTCCTATATAATCAAGATGTTTGTACATTGTTACATATCTCATTCATGTATCTTATTTCATAATTTTAATATTCATGCAAGCCCATGTTGCAACACTTTGAGACTGTGTCTTTCTTGGTCAATCCTTAGAATTCTATAGCTTAATTATGGGTATATTAGCATTTCAACATGTATAATATCTACAATGAAGTCAACTTCTTCAAATATTATGATAATATTGGAAGTATTTAACATGGAGAGCAAGAAAAAATTGATAGAATAAGGTGATTGTAGGATACTTGCATGCATTATTAAAGAGGATTTTTCCCTTTTTTTCTTGGACAAAATTTGATTAAAAGAAAATTTCCCCCATCTACACAAGATCATTTAGTTGGACTATAATACATGGCTTTATTGAATTTGGTACCTAAATAGATAATTTGGTACCTAAGCTATTGCAGAGCTTCGCTGGATGTTGGGGTTTCGACTAGGGTTTTTCCTCCCATTGGAGCCTTGCAATCAGATGGAAAGTTCCAACCTTCGTTGGATACGGGAGCTTCTAGGGTCTCATTAGTTGATGGGGTATTAGCTAGGGTTTTTCCTTCCAATGGATTTTTGCAGTCGGCTGGAAGGTTCTCGTCAGTCATTGGAGTTTCCGCTGGTGTATCTTCAGTATCTGTTGATGGGGCACCAGAGGTTTCGTAGGCTGCTAGGCTGGTTGTGCTGGTAGTTTTACAGTCGAATGGAAGGTTCTCTTCAGGCACTAGAGTGCCTGTGGTAGTTGGATCTTCACAGTCTACGAGTGTTTCTTAGCTTGCTGGGGGTTCAGTATCTGGTTTTGTTCCTCTTGGTGGTGCTTCAGTGCCTAAGGGGACATTATCCTATGCTAGTATGGTTTCTACCAGGGCCTTAACCACTCGCTCTGGTGGGGTTGGGATTGGTGGTGGTTTGGGTTTCGCTAAGGGACCTCTTCCTATCTCGAACCCTATCCAGATCTACTTGGATGAGGAAGTGGTAGAAGATATTGAGTGTGCATCCTCTGATTTTTCTTCTCATGGTGTGATTTGTCGCTTCTTGGATTTGTGGACAAGCCTTGCTGATTTGCACTGGTGGATCTCTGCTCATTGGCAACCTATTATTTTTGGTACTGTTCATATTTTCCCTATGGAAAAGGGTTTTTTTATTGCTAAATTCAATAATGTTGAAGATAGAAAGTTGATTATGTGCAATAACTCTTTCTCTTGGGATAACTGTTATATGTTGGAACTATGAAACCTTGGTTTCCTGATTTTTCCCCCTCTTCCAAAATATTTAACAAGATTCTGATTTGGGTGAGGCTCCCCTATCTTCCCCTTCATTTTTGGGTTGACTCCCTATTTGAAGCAATGGGAGAGGCTATTGGAGACTTTCTGATGGTGGATGAAGAGTCATTTGATATTATGCACTTGACTTATGTGTGTTTACTGGTAGAGATGGATATCTCTAAGGGGTTACCAGAAAAGATTAAGTTAGAGTACTCAAATACTTCCTGGATTCAAACTTTGGACTATGAAGGGCTTCCTTTCAGATGTAGGAATGTTTTAAAATGGGTCACTTGCCAGCCCAATGCGGATTACAGAAGACTAAGACCAAAAGGTCTACTTCTTGGTGGAAGGGTGCTTCTTCCGATCATTATACAGTAAAGAAAAATATTGAGCTTACTGAGAATGTTGGGCCTGAGGATGTTCCTCATGTAGGAATTATTCCTTTGGAGTCTACTATCACCACTGTTGGTAGTTCTGAGGTTGTTCAATCTACTAGCATTTCTTCTGTTGGCACTATTTCAGTTGTTTCTAATGATATTTCTCTGAGTAAATTTGTTGATGTTGGGGTTATTCATGTTAGTTCGGGTCTTGATGGGTCCACTGAATAGTTTTCTGGTGCTTCTGCTGGTACTGGTCCTGTTGGTTTTATTGCTCCTAGTGATTCCCCTATTGTTGGTGTTCCTCCTATTGGTTTTGGTCTTGCTAGGTCTACTATCATTTTTGCTGGTAGCTTTGGTGCTGGATAGTCTGCAGGTATTTCTATTGGTTTTGTTCATGTTGGGTCTGTTGGTTTCCTTCTAGCTAGTCCTATTTCAACTAGTTTTTCTATTGTTGCAGAGAAATCTAGAATTGGTGTTTCTCCCTTGCATTTAGAGGTAGATCCCTTTGTTGGTTCTGTCCTGACTTCTTCTTCGGCTTCTCGCTTGAGACCTTCCTCTCAAGATTGGTAGGAGAAGGCTTATTTGGTAGAGGAGGGGTGGACCAGTTATTGGTAAACATTAAAAAAATTCCTCTTTACAATTTGATATGAGTCTCCACTCCCAAAAAAAGGGAGATAAGGGTAAATCTTAGATTTTTTCTTAGGCTGCTTGATTTTTAAAATTAAATTTAAAAAATCATTAGAAGGGTGCTAAAAGAAAATCCTAGTTTTGGATTTTTCTTTAGCTTGGATTTGCATGAAGGTTGTTTCATGCATTGCTTCATCCAAGTTGTGGGTACCTGTTGTAGAACCCCCACCTTGGTCATGTTCCATTTTGTTTATGAGAACTACTTTGAATATATTTTGTGACCACTTTGTTCAGGGTTTCAAGGCCCCTTCAAAACCTGTATTTATCTCAATCAAAAACATACTATATTATATCATATATTATATTATATTATATTATGATATATTATGTTATATAATATAATATAATATATCATATATTATATTATATTATATTATATTATTATATTTTAAAATATAATATAATATATTATTTAATATAATATATCATATAACATACTATATTATATAATATAATATAATATAGTATATTATATATTATATTATTATATTATATTATATTATATTATTATATTATATTATATTATATTAATATATTATATAATATATTATGTAATATAATATATGATATAATATATTATATTAAATAATTGTACAAGTATTCGATATCGGTACCGATATTTTGTGCACTTCATATCCACTATCGAAAAGGTATCTGATATCAGATACCAACTTTGCTTAGGTGTTTGCTTTGCACAAGTGTACTGACACCCAGGCCTAGCAAAAAGTCAACACAGATTTTTGAGTTTTTAGGCTGATGAAAAACACTTTTTTTTTCATCACCACTTTTTAGTCCCCATGATCCTGCACTAACCCGTGTGTGTGTGTGTGTGCATATATACATATGTGTGTGTGTGTGTGTGCGTGCGCGCGTGTATGTGTATGTGTGTGTGTGTGTGTGTGTGTGTGTGTATGTGTGTGTGTACATATATACATACATGTGTGTGTGTGTGTGTGTGTGGTTTTAAAATGATAAGAGGAATAGAAAAAAATAAGTTCTAGGAGAGTGTGAAATCAGACTCATTAATTAGAGGAGTACAATTTACAATACTACAATTTGTTAAGTTAGTTTTCCTTATATCTTAGGTGTCACATTCTAGAAGCTAGTTATAATGGGGACCATGTCTCATTATTTACTTTTTAGTCATTAGGCATTTAATATTTCCTTTAGGCATTTATCATTGTGCATTGACCATTTAATGTTTGTATCAAGGGTAGTTGTCATACCTCACCACACATTTCCTATATAATCAAGGTGTTTGTACATTGTGACATATCTCATTCATGTATCTTTTTTCATAATTTTAATATTCATGCAAGCTCATGTTGCAACACTCTCAAACTGTATCTTTCTTGGTTGATCCTTAGAATTATATAGCTTAATTATGGGTTTATTAGCATTTCAACATGTATAACATCTACAATGAAGTCAACTTCTTCAAATACTATGATAATATTAGAAGTATTTAACATGGAGACGAAGAAAAAATTGATAAAATAAGGTGATTGTAGGATACTTGCATGCGTTATTAAAGAGGATTTCCCCCTTTTTTCTTAAAGAGGATTTGATTAAAAGAAAATTCCCCCCATCTACACAAGATCATTTAGTTGGACTATAATACATGGCTTTATTGAATTTAGTACCTAAATAGAGAACATATTGTAACAAATTGAATATAAAATATCATATAATGTTATGGTTGACAACATGTTTTATCAATATGGATAATGTAGTGTAATTGTTTAGTTAATTTAATCTTTCTCTTTGGGAAAAATATATTTTATCCTTTTTGTATAGGGTTATCTATATAGTCCATTCTAAGGTTATCAAAGCATGTATGTCCAAACTTCTAAGGCTTCGAGATAGATTTGTATTGAGTATAGAGAAGGTACTATCTTGTAAAAGTCATGTTCATGATTTGGTTTTCTCCATGATTCATAAGCTCGTTGATCTTTTTTTTTTTTTAAATAGATAACACTTTTAAAGACATACCTATTATGAAATGAGTATACATTCATAACAAGAACTCATTTAGGCATGGGGCCCCAAACCATAATGGCTACTAGTTTTGAGCGAGTGTGTGTTTAAGCTTGGGGCCTCATTCATAAACAAAGACCCATTTTTTCATGAAATGGGTATTTGTCTAAGCTATCAAGATTGTTTCCAAGACTAATACTTCCACTCAAAGTGGATCCATTAGATACTAATGAGAAAATAATAGTATAATTTAACATAACAAGAGATTTATATCACAAGGATATCTATAGCCTACATTAGGCTAAAACACATTGCTTCACAATGTGGACAATGTTATAATTATGATTTGATTGATTATATAGTTCTCCCATTACTAAATACACCTGTATATTCATTGCAACATCAATATGTCTAACAAATGTATAGCCAAAAATCAAAATCAAAACTCATCCTATTCAATTAATATATTTTCTAGCACCAAAATGATATTCCTTCTAATATTAGTTTGTATTGATGATATCCAATTTGATTTTCCATAAAACAATTAAATTATCATTTCAAAGATAATATAAAGATTGGAGTTAAGATTAACATCTCATCATTTCATCTAATTTGTTAAAGAAAAATTCCACAATATAAGAGCTACAACCAAAAAGGTGTCAATCATTCATAACTTCACAAAGTTCACTTACCTAAATCCCACTGTTAGCATGGTTACTACTTGTAGTCATTGGAAGTTGTAGTAGTTCATTTAGTTATTAATAATCATGAGCCATCCTGATCATATCAATGGACATAAGTGCACTGATGTGGGTTTCCTCATTAAGGAGCACAAGCATGCCAACAATCCATTGCAAGATAGTATTATTATAACCTTCATCCCCACTTCAAGTCCAAACTAAGCCCTTACATGAGTAGAGAAATGTCAATCTATAATTTGATTTAATCACATGTAATTCAAAATCCAGCCTTTGCTAATTTAGATGATCACATGCTAAAATGTGATTATGTGAATTAATCATTATCACCTTTACAAGTTAGGATTAGAGAGGTGGAAAATCTATTGTATCATTTACAATCATTAGAAATAGCAATATTGAGTTCTCTCCTACCACAGAAAAAATTATGAGCCAACATTAATTAAAAAACAAGTACCACGTAGTGGCTAGTACTTGCCTTTAGTTGTAGTTTTAATTGTATTACCATATAATTTTAAAAAGTTTAAACTAAATAATTATTTAAATTTATTTAATATATTATTAGGTTAGGTTAAATATTTAGTTTATAGTTATGTTAAAGTTCAATTAGAAATATAATTAATTCAAACTTTAATTTATATGTAAAATAATTTTTTGACCTTTTTAGTTTTGTCAAATTGTAATTTTAATATTAAATGTCTATCTAATTCAAATTTTAATAAATTTATAGAATTATAAATATATTTTAATTAATTCTAAAATATATAATTTAGATGATTGCATCCAAAATAGAATGACATATATTAATTTGCATTGAGCTCACTAACTAATTAAAATATATATATATATATATATATATATATATATATATATATATATATATATATATATATATATATATATATATATATATCATAAATTGAATTCATAAATATAATATTATTATTATATTTTAAATAATAAAGAGGTAATATAATTGACTTAATTTATTAAAATATAAAAATAATAATAATATATACAATTTAATATTAACAATTATTTTAATAATATAAAATTATTTTACTATTTTAAAAAAAAAAAAACAATCATTCCTAAAAATCCATGTATAACACCTCAAATATGTTAACCAATCATAATGAAGAAAAATATTTTTTAGAATTAAAAACTTAAATAACTTGCATGTAAACTTTAGAATAATAAAATAAATTAAAAAAATTAAAAACAACTTAGTTATCATTGGTTCATATGATTGTTTTTAATAACTAGTTAACTAGTATAATTCAAAATTCATTACAATAGTACTATGTCTTACCGGCAAGTACTAATAATGTTAGCACATAATTACAATACAATGTTTGGAAAAGAAGGGCATAATAAAAAATGCACACCTCGTAAAGGTGGTCAATAATACTAAACTAGAACTAGAACTAAGGTCACTAAATTTTTTAAATGATTAGACCATCTACTTGATAATATTGGGGTTCACCAAAATGAAAAGATGTTGTAGAAGTTACAAGTGAAGTTGGGCCTTACACATGAAATCAGCATACACACATCCTAGACATATTGCACGATTGTTTGACATATTTTTGAACTTGTAAATAAATTTTATTTTAATTTTGATTTATATGTAAAGTGAATTTTTAATTATAATAATTTATAACTAAGTTTAATTTTAATTTTAATTTATATGTAAAGTAATTATTTAATTATAAAAAATTATAAAATTACTATAATTATAGTTCTAATAATATTTTTTAATTTTATAAATAATTATAAAATATCATTTATAATTAATTTAAATTATAAAATAGTTCTACTTATAATTAATTTTAATATTAATTATTTTGTCTAAATAACTCTTTTTCAACAATATTATAATGTTATTCTATTAAATCTAAATTTATATAATATATATTAAAATAAATCTAAAAAATATTCAATATTTTATAATATAACAAAAATAGAAATATTATTTTAATATAAGGAAAAACTTATCAATCTCTTAATAGGTATCTATAAAGTTGTAAACCATAAACCAAATAAAATCAGATGATATATAAATTAGATTGTATCATTTGAATGCACGATTTTCATGTACAATAACTAACAAATGTGGTACATTTTAATTGGTTCACTCAGTAATAAGACCTCAAATGTATTAGCCAATCATATCATCAAAAAATAATTTTTACAAATTATAAACTTAAAAAATTAACATTTAGACTATAGAATATGTGTTATTTTTAACAAAATAAGAAAATACTAAATTATAATTGGTGCAAAGAATTGGTTTTAATCACTACTTAATCGAAGAAATGCAAAAAGTGATGCAATAGTACTTGCTAGCCTATCGGCAAGTACTAATAAACAAGTAAACACCAAAACAAATCACCATTAGGTAAAAGCTTGCATCAAATTTAAAACTATACATATTTATAATCATGTTTAAGCAATGTAAATAAATCAACTTTTTATGTTAAAATAATTGTATCGTGGTGTTAAAATAATTCTTTTCATATAAATTCAACATTATATTTTAATATCTAAAAATATATATATTTGACAATTTTCTTTTTTTGATGAATAATTTTATATAAATTTATACACGTCCAGCTGTCTAAAGCCATAGGCTGAACCTCTTTGACTAACAATCAAAGCTTGAGAGATAGCTATTTTACAAAATTCATCTTATCCTTTTAGAAGTCTAGTTTTCTCTTCTGAAAATGGGGGAATCAGCTATGTAGACGAGGAGAGGGAAACTTGTATACACCACTTTGCACAAAGCTTTGGATTTCGTGCACTAATTTTTTTATATTCAACACCAACCTCAAAATTTAAGTCCCAGAAATCACACAAAACCCAAATTGGCCGCGGCTAAGCTCCTAATATAAAAGCACAAAAGACAAATATTCTGATTTTTTTTTCAGATCTGCGAAAATGCAGTGATTTTTTTAAAAAAAAAATTTGTTGTTTTTTATTCAAAATATGCAAATCATGAAGAACAGATCCTGAAAATTTCGCAAAAATCTGTTGTCTTTTCGACTTTTTCAAATTTGGTCAATAGTACATTTTAGATGGAACTTAGCCACATCCACCCAAATTTACTGTCCTCCTAGATCTTTTTCTGTGGTCTGTAATGGTCACTGCCATTGGCTTCCTCTGCTTATCAGAACTCGGAAAACACTAGATTTATTCTAGTTTAGATCACTATAACTTCAGAAATGCAAATCTTCTTATCTTCAGAAAAGTTGGAAGAAATTGCAGATTCATCAATGGGGACCAAGGACAAGCTCCAAATTGCTGCTTCAATGAAAAGAGAAGGAAGAAATAATGAAACAGTGAAAGCGCCGCCAACAGAAGTCTTTTTCAGTGAAATTGTTACTTTCGGCGGGAACAAAAGGAGGCCTGGTAGGTATTATCCAAGGCCTGGAGTTGGAAGGAATTTCATTCAATAAAGCGTACAAAAACAAGTGTCAAATATGAACCACACCATGATAGAAATGTGGTCACAAACATCTGACATCTGGATAAGGCAGACATGTGTTTTAATCGTCTCGTTTCTCTGAATATTTTGTCAATGAACATATCAATTCAGTTGATTTATCTCGTCGACAATGGAGCCAGGCCCCCACTGATGAATGTGTAAAGTTTTTGAAGTTTCCTGAAGATATGCTTTAATGGGTATTGTTTGTCAGTTGGAATTCCATCAATTCTACCACTTGCCCCGTTTGCTCTTCATTAGTTTCTGACATTCCACTCACATGTAGAACAGTTCAACAAATTCTGTGATTCAAATTGGGGACACAGTATTTCAAGTGTGAATTCCCTTGAATCTGAAAGGAGGGTGCCTAGCAAAAGTACTGCATGTTCATTGATAAGAATAGAGGGGGTCCCAAGCATCCCATCAAATCTATTCTTGTGAAAGAAGGAGGGATTTAAGTACTGTTTATTATGTAATGTTGAATCTTTTATAGATCAATAGGATAATAATTCAGACTTTTTATTTAGTGCTGGAGTGCTGTACCATTCAATTATTGGCCCCTTACAATCTATCATATCCATCCTCTCAGAGAGAATAGAGAGCGGCTTAAGTACTATCTATTATGTAATGTTGAGATTTTCATAGACCAGTTAGCACTTGAATTGAAGACTTTTTATTTGCTGCTGAAATGCTTTACCATTGAATGATTGGTCCCTTAAAAGCCATCAATCTCATTCCTGTTAGAGAATAAAAAGGGACTTAAGTACTATCTATTATGTAAGGTTGAACTTTTCATACATCAGTTGGGATTTGAATCTAGGACTTTTTATTTGCTGCTGGAGTGCTCTACTTTTGAACCAATGGCCCGCACTTAAAACCCATCAAACTCATTCCTAGTCGAGAATAGAGAGGGACTTAAGTACCATTTATTATGTAATGTTGAGGTTTTCATAGATCAGTTAGGATTCTAATCTAAGACTTTTTATTTGTTGTTGAAGTGTTCGACCGTTGAATTATTGGCCCCTTAAAACCCATCAAACTTATACCTATTAGAGAATAGAGAGGGACTTAAATACCATCTATTATGTCATGTTGAACTTTTCATAGATCAGTCAAGATTCGAATCTAGAACTTTTTATTTGCTGCTGGTTCTCTATCATATAGAACTATTGACCCTTTAGGACTAGTCCATCTTTGGTCGAAGTGTAACTTATTTTCAACACTTCCACTCAAACCACTCTACAGAATACCCGAAGCTCCTTGCCGAATCTGACTCTAATAATATGTTGAATTTTTCATAGGCCCACTTGAACTAATTAGATCTTCCATTTACTAACGAAATACTCTATCACTGAATTACTAACCCCTTGAGAACCACTCCATCTTTAATCACTCTTTAGAGTAATTATAATCATATACCAAACACTTTGTGTTAGTCTAAATTGTTCAACAAAACACTACATATTCATTGACAGAAGTACAAAGGGTCCTCAAGGACCTACCACTTTTCAAGGGAAGCCTGCTTTCACACGTTGCGTATGAAAGAGAACGATTAAGCCTATGTATATAATATTGCTTTCATATGCACTCAGCAAGAAAGCTATCTGGTAGCAGATTTCAATCATGATAGCGGCACTAGGATTCCTTAATATCTAGTGTTCTGCATTTTCATGAATGATGAAACATATACCATCCAGTGAAAGTCCTTCACAAGCCTAATTTGATGCTGACGAATAAATTGAAGAAGAAGAGACGACTGTGACGATTGTTCTAGGGTTCAGTGGGATCAGCATTCACAGCGAGGATCAGATGAATTTAATTGGAGAAAGCATGCAGAATGACAAGAATGTTATATGTGATGGAGATTACAAGACCCCATTGAGGGATGTTTCGTATTATTCATATGTTCCTGGAACTAATACTAAGAAAAAGTCTAATTTGAAATTGCAGGGAACCGTTGCTGGCAATCAGACCATACAACAGACCATCGAATGCACCGGAGAAGGTGATACCAGTGAGCCAGCTTTTGTAAACGGTCTACAGAAGCAAAATTCCTGCAGTAACAGGGAACCCATTACTGGGGGAGTGGTGGACTCGGAGATAAGTATATTTGAAGCAGAAAAGTACTTCAGTGATAGGGAAGAGAAGAAAACAGAAGCAAATTTGGAGTGCACAACAGAGAGCACCAAGCCAGGAGAGAATTTCAATTCTAAAGACAAAAATCGGGCAAGAAACAGTAAGGTATTGCTATCTAATCATGAATTATCTAATTCTTGTAATCTGGTTTCTTCCCCTGCATCCTCCATAGTCGTTGTCAATCAGTGTTTTAGGCCAATGGGATCTACTTCATCGACCTCCTCGGAGGCTAGCTGGAACAGCCACTCTGGACTGCTTTCCAGGGTATCCCGCATTTCAGCAAACAGATCGCCTACAAAGGCAGGGCCAAAATACTCTGGAATATGGGCGTTCTGTTGCAAATGGCCTTGCTCGAGCAGGAAATCTGTAGAAATTGAAGACACTCTAACGGAGTTTAAGCTAGCTTCCGCAATGCCCAATTCCTTGACATCCCCCGCACCATTGGATCATCCGCCCAGCTCGGCGCTGGAAACTTATCTGAGCCCAGGCAAAAGGGTTTTGAAGAATTCTTACCAGAAAAATTTGGGAGAACGGACTGATCAGAGAAGCAATGATGGATTTAGTTTCCCAATTATGTCTGCTAAATCTCAAGAAGAGGTGAGACCGTCCTTGGGAGTGTTCGGTTCTCCAGTTCCTGGTACACCCATTCGTGAAGATACTCGTAATTTCCACTCAGATACGGCCATATCTCAGCTGGTCCAACCCTCAGAGGGGCGTTTGGTGCTCTTTAATTTAGACAATTCCAGAAAGAGTTTTTTTTCCTCCGACTCCAACAGTGAAATTCATAAGCTTGGAGGGATCGACAATGAGGACTGTGATCAGGGTATGGAGAGCGATTCGAGCTCAGATCTTTTTGAAATTGAGAGTGCCTCCTATCCATTGAGGATGGGAGATTTTGAAGATGATGCCTCCAATACCCAGTCACAGAATCTGTCTACAGCCTGCCAATTTGGCTTTTCAAAGTACTTTCATTTTGGAGGCGCGGAAGATGAAGTCGCCTCTTCTGTAAAGTCTTGCTGTTATGAGTCTCAGAGAACATCTGTCAGTCACCAGAAACGTTGAATTTTGGTCGCTTTGAGTAGTTATCTTTGTATTGGTTCTTAATTTCTCATAAAATGTATTCTGTTGATTTCATGGATGTCAATTAGTGAGGTTTGCTCTCTCCACTTACGTTGCAATGCTGTCTTGATTGCATGAATGTTTGACGGATTTTTTTGTGTATAGCTTCTTCAGTTCTTCATTTCACTCCAGTCTCTACCAATAGGGATGGATTTTTGCTTTGAGATAAACTTGTGGATTATATTATCGTAGAACAATTAATAGTAATCTCGTGCTTGTTTACCTTTGTCCTTTAGCTCATGCTTTCGTATC